>CABEEJ010008187.1:10702-25429 GCA_901482245.1 Timema douglasi
CCCCCCCCTACTTCATATTCTTCTATTTTTCTTGAGTTCATAGAAGCTTAACAATATTACAAAATGTTTTAAATGTCACATTTAAATTTTAATGAGCTTTCGTGCCGAAGGTACATTTAAAAGAACTTATAAAATGGTTTTGTATTTGAACATGTAAAAACAAGAAAATAAATTCACAAACTTCTGTATTAAATGTAATTTATTTTAAAGTACTTATATAATGTGTTGTGAAACAATTTAAAAAATTATCTTGGATTATATTAAAACTATAATAAACTAGATCAAAACCCAACCAGAGTCAAAAATTGCTCAGAGGTACAAACATTGCCTCTTAAATGTAAACTGCACTATTTTTTTTATCACATCGTCCTACTACCTGCTCAAGTTATACACTAAGGTACCAATTATTCTAATGAGTTATGGTTAGGGAAGGTTGCATTTAGAGGAAATGTGCCCACATTAGCATTAATAGAGTGGAAAATCATTTGGAAAACCACCCTCAGTACACCCAATAGAGTTTCGAACACCGATCTCCCCGTCATCAACAATCTAGTCCAAGACGAGAGTGAAACTTTAGACCACGCAGTCACCGAAGCAGGTAACATAAACTTATTAGACTAAATGTTTAAACATGTCACTTCCAAAGAGAGTTGAGATATAAATCTTGTTATTAGTAATTACTTAGTACAAAATGGTTTGAATGTTACTTGTGGCTGAGAAAATTCCTTATTGAAGCTTTCACGGTTTCTTTAATGAAATCACAAGACGTGTATTAATCACAACTTGTAGAATGTGGGGAATGCCAGGTCTCCACCGTGGTTCGGATCCCACGTTAAACTGTAGGTCCTCCATTTCATCTCACAATAAACCTACCATTACACATTAGCGTAAGTGCGTATAACCCGAACGGCTAGTAAGACACGGTGCTAATAATAATGATAATAATAATTTAATGAAATTCTTCTCAGAATTCATTTAAAGTCCTCCAGAAAATCTCAATAGAGTAGAGTCTCGATAATCCGACATTCCGTTTAATCCGACATATCCTCACGATGTGTGATTTACATAGTTGTGCAGTATCCCCATGCATGTTATTTCCCCACTACCCTCGTTTCTTTGTCAAAGAGTCATATACCTCTGCGCTTGTATCTCTGTTCCCACACGTTAGTGAATGTTTGCAATAGGGGTGTACCGATGCGGATACCGATGAATCGTTATTGGGTGATTATTAGTGCATCGGCAATTAATTGTAATCGACAACTATTAAGCCGATTAGTTGTTTTTTAAAGTAAAATTTAAAGCAAAATTTTCTAGGTAGGAATTTAGTGATCAAAATCGCAAAAAAAAAACTCATACACAGTGCATCTGTGCTGTGGTTAACGCAAAGATTACATAACCTGATAAAGAAATAAAAGTTCATACCTATGATAAAACTAACAATCTAATTTCAACTGTTCTCGTCGGTTATGCAAAGAAGACGCAAGATTACCTCACCTGAAGGAATTAGTTAAGGTGCGGCTGAAGGGAACACAAGCATTTTTACAATTTTTATAACCCACCTCGGTGGCGTAGTTAGCTAACGCGCCAGTCGTGTTAAGCTCGACTGCCGAGGACGGGGAGATTGAGGTTCTAATCTTGTTCGGGTGAACTGTAGGGGAGTCTTCCTAACTGGTTTTTCACTCTCCCTACATGCAAATGCGGGTTCCCTTCCTTTAGATCAACCTTCCCAATTCCTAGAACCATTTTCGTAATTAGTACTTAAGCGTATAACTCGAACGGGTAGTAAGACGCGTTACTAAATAATAATAACAATAAATACAGTTATTATATAATTGACATTTTTTGGCCAAAATAAATCAAATATTTCTCCAGTATCAACATAGAGTTTAGTTTCCTGCACATGCTAATATCAACATATCTTGAATATCTGTCAAGGATGTCCTGGAATTTTTTCAAAACTTTTTAAATAAATAGAAAAAGTTTTGACAAAATTCCAGGACATCCTTTAAAGATAAAGATTTGTTGATATTAGCATGTGCAGAAAACTAAACTCTATGTTGATACTGGAGAAATATTTGATTTATTTTGGCCAAAAAAATGTCAATTTTATAAAAACTGTAAAATTACTCTCTTTGGCCGCACCTTAAACGGTTTTTGAATGTGTTTGGTGGATGCGTGGACTCAGAAAGACCGTTTTCCTCCGCTGAACTTGTTTGCCCAAAGAAGAAGTCAAGTCTTAAACCATATAAAATAAATCCACTAGCTTTCCTGAACTAAAACTTGTCTTATTGTCAATTATAATTACTAAACAAAAATTAGGATAATCAAAATTTTAACTGTTAATTTTAGATAAAATCTTTTTGTATTAATCACATTAGCTGTTATCATTCTCTTAAGTATATTTCCTAAAGTTATTAATGAACAATCGATAATCAGGACTAATCGGTGTAAATAATCGTAGAATGAACAATTATTTTAAACAATCGGTAATTGGTTTTAATGAATCGCTACTCCTTTGATTTTCAATGTAGACCTACTTGTCCATACTGTCATTGAATTTTGCATTTTCCCATTAATGTAATTTTCCCGTGTGAGAAATATGGCAAGTGAAAAGAGAAAAAAAAAAGTGTTCCTTTCAATTAAAGAAAAACGTCAAGCCTTAAAAAAGAATAATTACTAACATACTCTATTTAATACCTATTCTGCACGTCTATTTACAGTAATTTTGATTTATTTATCTACTCTTCCACCTCCTCCTTCACCTGTTTCCGTATTTTCCGACCTTTTGGTTTTCCGACCACCTGTCGATCTCGTTTAAGTTGGATTATTGAGACCTTACTGTATTATTCGGTCACTCTTGGGATCAAACTTCTTAGATAAAGCAGTTAATGGAGAGTGTAATAAGTTACATAATGATGATCTACATACCCTGTACTAATCACAAGACATTGTTAAGATAGTAAAATCTCGTAGATTAAGGCGGACAGTACAGAATGGGAGAATCTAGAACCGTTTTCAAACCCAATCGGAAGACCTAGACGCAGATGGGAGGATAACATTAGAATTGACCTGAAAGAGATGGGGTGTAATGAGGTGGACTGGATATAATTATTATGGCTTTACCCTACATAATTTAACCTAACCTTTCATGTATTAATCGTAACTAAACCCACTATGAAGGTTTAACATTAATGTTTGTATCATCAGAATGATTTTAAACATTAATTTTTGTGTTTTAAATTTGTGACATCATCCAACGAATTTTGCAGTAAAAATGTACCAAGTCCGGCTTCAAAATAAAAATGTATAGTATTTTAATAATATTTAATAATCTTTTATTATTATTTAGGATCAAAATTTGTAATTTGGTGTGGCAAAATTATCTAAATATAAATTCACAATGTCAAAGAAGCTGTCCATGAAGTCATCTGTGTTGAAGCATTTTATTGCTGTCCCTTTGTTATTATCAATTAAAATACTTTAGCCATTGATGAAGGAGTCGGAGTGAGACGGTAGAAAAATAGATGAGTTAGAGTCGAAGGTTTAGGGTACCGACTACACAGCCCTGATAATAATTATTTTTAAGGATATAATTTTAGGTGCGACACTTGTTCCCAAATTCAAATCAATGCTGTTCCTAAGCATCATGGCCGATCAACCCCTGTTAAAAGAAATAATTTTATTATTTTGTCAAAATAACTTTAAAAAAATCTATAGGCCCATATACGGTAGCTTATTTATGTTTATATTGATTCACCGTATTAATTTTAAGGTAAGCCAAATAATAAAATCTTGATATTTGGGTTAGAAAATAAAAATCTTGTATGCTCTATATTATGGGTACTATCCCTGATCTTGCTTCAGGGGCAGATTGTTCGTACACTAGGTCTACATCGCGGCAAAAATTAACATTAATTTCCAGATTTCTCTATATTTTTTAAATTTTATTGCAAACTTAACTCTCCAGCTCAACGAACAACTTCGCGGGAACTTCAAATTACTTTAATATTAATCTAAATGAAATAAAAACAGAACATTTAAACCAATAATTATTGGTTTAAATGTTTTGAATAACTCTCTTTAAAAGAAAAATTAAAAATAGCAACAATATGGTAACAAAACACCAAAATGAGATATTGGAATGAAGAAAATATAACACATTATTAAGTTCCAAAAATATTCAAAAGAAAAAAACCATTGTTGGGAGTGTGCCTTATGTCTAGCTGTTCTAGATTTATATTTTTCTTAAAGAATATGTTGATTTTAATAATAGATAATAACTAAACAAAAAAGTTTATTTCGATTATCTTTAATCTCTTTGAAGTATTTCCCCAAACAAGTATAACAATAATTATTTCCAGTAAAGAACATGGCCTCTCACCCATCATTCTTCTTTGAATTTATAAAAATGGAAAGTTCTTACCATTTGAAGTGTTTATACCACCTTCTTCTTTAATGGTTTTCCATTCACACGGAACAGTTTTCAGACAGTTTATTTATGTATTAATAGTTATTAAAAGGGTAAAAGCTTAATCTCATAAATTTTCTTGAAAATAGTTTAAAGGCGAAAATTTAGACAACTCTTTTATAAACCATTTTGTTCAGAAGCCTCGATTTCCTTCTTTGAAAAATACTATCAATTCTGGCAATTAAGGATGCATTCAAAAATAAAATACTAGGGTCTAATTACAGATAATAAAACAACATGCATTAAAATAGAATTAATAATCCAGCATTACAATGTATTTAAGAATTAATTACAAGAAGAATATTTTTTGTTATATTATTATTAATAGTATTAATCTCACTATTTTAATCTGTCATTAAAAATAAGACAAGAAATTCAAACAGCCGCAACTTCTTGCCAAACAAACAAGACCATATCGAATATATACCTTTATTACAGACTAGCCAACTTAAATAAGACAAATTTATCACAGTCCTGCAAAAAAAAGTAATTCAATTAACATTTGCTGATCCCAAGAAATACTTAATAATAAGTGCTTTAAAATATTAATATTTAGTATAAAATTAAAATACATAAATGCAAAAACTACCTTGTAAATCCAAAAAGTAATTATAATAAACTAATTACCGAGCAGCTTACGTAATTATAAGTTCATTTGATTATGTAATTGCTTCATTTAAGGTAGACTAAACTTATTTTTCCCCAATAGGCTTTCTATTTTTATTTATTATAAAATCTAGTGCTAATAAGTTTAAATCTAGAGGAAAAATTATACTTTTTGTGAAAATTGTAATATGAGTTGGCTAAACTGATTATCGAACCAAAATTGAATTGTTTGTTGTTTATCAACAAGCGAATGGTAACTTAAAAGACTGATTTGCTAAAACTTTTAATTTGTTAAAAAAAAAAAATTGTTGTACAATGAACCACCTGGTTGTGATTCGTGATTACCGTCCTGGGGACGAACTTCTGTGCAAAGAAATCGTCAGGGAAGGAACCATGTCCACAGTAGCGACAGCGTTTTTATCTGGATTGACCCGAGAACTCACCTTTCAGATCATCGTTCTGACAGCTGCCTTGATGTTTATATTCATGGGAGTGCCTTTCACCTATTGCGTCGGAGCCGTACCTTTGGTTGTGATACTCATGTACATATGTGTTTGGTTAGGACACACCTACAAGGCTCTGGAACTCTCCCAGGACATCCTAAACATCCCTAGGGTATACATGTCTTCGGAATGCACAGGTTTCTGGGTGGCGGAAGTGTTTGAGCCTTATTTTATGACCAGGGACCCGAGTCAAGTGAAGTACATAATCAAGACTGAGAGAGAACTGAAAGACGCCAACTACGAGATAACCTCGCATCACCAGAAGAAGATCGTGGGGACCATAGCCGTGACCAAAAGCAGGAACAACGAAGACGCTGCGTGGGTAAGGAGGATGGTGGTGACGTCCAAGTATCAGCGTAAAGGGATCGCCACGGCCCTTCTGGACGAAGCGTTGCGGTTTTGTCAAGAGAAGGAGTACGCGTCTGTGGAGTTGGTGACGTCTGAATGCCACGACCCCGCGAGGGAGCTCTTTATGAAGAAGGGGTTCGAACTCAAACAAATGTACCACAGACAGATTGTGGGTACCGTAGTTACAGTATTGATGTTTGAGTTGTCTTATAAAATTAAGGGGAATAGGTTACACCTTGATCCATAATTATTGTGAGTGAATAACTAAACTAAGATCAATCATTCGGATAAGACACACAAAACCCTTGTTTTGTAGTAAGGATTGATAATGACAAAAACGCTTCCAAACAAATCTAATAATCATAATGAAAACATATATATACATGACATGTCAATGTTGCAATTATTGGTCTCTGGGATTGGACAGTAATTAGCTTTAAAGCCGAATAAAATAACTCTTTCTTGTTTTATCCATGTTGATCATCACATTCTTACATACATTACCATTTACATCCATGAATAATTTGCATAAAAACAAATTAAAACTTTTACCCATCCCAACATAGCCACAACCCCTTCTGTTGTACAAATGTTCCAAGTCGTCTCTCGCGCAATAAATAGGATTAGTGTTCATATATTATTTGGGTTTACCGAGGGTGGTTTTCCCCTCAATGGTTTTCCGCTCTCCCTCCACGCAAATACAGTCAAAATATTTTTTAAATGCTTCCTTCATCACTACCCCATTAGAGTAATTAAAATTTGGAAAGATTGTCTATACTATTTTACAAAATAGCAGGTATGTTTGTTGTAAAGGATTGTGTTTAACAGGTATGTTGCTTTGGCCATGATCCTGAAAGAGGCATGCGACTGGCGAAAGTTTGAAAAACACGGATTTAAATCACAAATTATCCTTTTATCTCTCTGACATTCTTTGGTTATAGTGAGTTTGTTGGTCTCGACTGTTAATGCTCTATGTAATTGACACTTTATATTTGTGACGGATATTGTTCTGAAGTGATCTGTACCCATTCCAGACCAGTATGGTCACTCTTATTTGAAAAAAAAAAAAAAATCATTTTAGTTGTATCTAGATGAACCTACTGGTTTTATTTAAAAAATATTGTATTTGAAAACAACCATCCAATATTTTATCCCTCAATAAAAGTTAATCCGTTTTGGGTGTCAGCCGCATGTTCTAACTCGCTACTCTCGCAGTAGACTAGACTTCCATTAACGGAGAGATTTTGGTTCGAATCTCGGTTGGGTGTACTGAGGCTGGTTTTTTCCATTCTTCCTCTACGCAAATGTCGATACACATCCTCCAAATAGAATCTTACCAATCCCTAAAATCATTAGAATAATTAGTACATAATCTGGGCGAGTAGTGAGATGCAAGCTATCCATCGTATATACTAATATTCTCTCAGTTTAGTACACACATGTTTGAATCCGCTCGTACGCTAGTTTCATACCAAATCAGCCGACTCCAATCAGGTCGGACGCTTTTAGATTCAGCGGACTCGTCCACCGCGGTTTTAAAGGAAAGAGCACCTAATTCTTTCTTACTGAATAGGTCATGTCCAATCCAAACCATTTAATTCAAGACTGGTCTCGACTCGGCCAGTTAAATTTCTGTCACTCATTTTGCATTTGGTTTTTACTTCAATATTTTTTTCTGTTTCAATTTAGTCAAAAGTTTTCATATGTTTTTAATAGGTACAGTAGCCCATGGGCTTCTTTGGTGCTGACTGACGGCTTTGAAAAGGTACCAGACCAAATTATGTATCCCTAAACCGAACCATATGATCTGTAAAAATATGTGTTTAGCATCTGTCACTTTTTGACAGTCAAAATTTAGGTATATACCTAAATGTTGACTGTCATAAGTCAGCTGTGAGCTGTCAGTCAGCACCAAAGAAGCCATGGGGCTACTGTAATAGACTTTGAAAAGTTTATTATTTTTGTTAGAGGCTATAGTGAAAATACGATGTTAAGCATCTGAAGCATCGAAATAAAGATGTTATTGGTATGTAAACGAGTAAAATCAGGTAAAAGATGGTTGAAGGAACCAAATATATGTTTTCTTAAATTAATAGGATGGACTACTTTTCTTTCCTCATTTTTTTATTTATTTTTCAACGAATAATCCAACAAAGAATAATGAACACAACTATATTCACATCCATCTCGTACAAAGATAGTTCACTATATCAATTTGTCCCGTTCTAGTCAAGTCAACTACCGATTCGATGTGAAACCCCTTGACTGGTGTGATTTGACTGGATTGAACTCGGCTTGATCGAACTGGGTCGGTGTGAAATCAGCCTTAGGGTTTTAAAGATTTTGTTGTTAATATGTAGGTCCTAAAGAAGACCTATTTGCTGACCTAGGTTACACTATAGGCCTAGTATGGTTACTAAATAATGTTTTTATAAAAAAAATTTAGCCCACATTTACGACTAAGTCTTACAAATTTATTGTTGTCCCATCATTTATTGAATTTATCTCAAAATTATATAGGCCTAAGTTAACCAAACATAATATCGGCTTCACCCCAACGTAACTTAATTTAAAGTTCTGAACATTATGGTAAACTCAAGTTGGCATGATAATTTATAGTTTGATCGGAAACCAAATAATAGCCTACTTTTTTTAAAAGCACTGCATCTTACTACCTGTTTAGATTATATGCTTATGTACTAATTACACTAATGGTTTTAGGGATTATGGAGGTTATAATTTTGGGAGGGACAGGGGAAAACAATTATTGAAAAACCATCCTCGGTATACCCGACTGAGATTCGAAACCTTGATCTCCCCACTCTAGTCTACTGCGAAAGTAGCGCTTTAGACCACGAGGCCACCGAAGCGGGTTCAAATAATACCGCACTATTTCATGTGGTGCCGCTTGAACTGTGTTAAGTCCACACGCTTGTGTAGTTCAATGTTGATGTAACGCAGGCTACTCTATCAGTAGACCGTATTTAACAAAATAAATTTGATTGATAAGAAATATAAAACTCCAAATGTACCCTAAGTGCACTTGTAAATGTAACAATGCTGGTATCACAATCAAGTCAACGTAACGTATAACATGTCATGGAAAGGTTATCCTTATATTTTAAAATAGAAGTCATCGCAGCGATACACTTTTTTTTTTTTTTTTCTCCACCGTGTCTCATTACGGTTTGGGTTCTAAGAAAATGAAATAATTATGTTAATATTCAAGGTTAAATTTGGAAGACGTGCACACAAATGTTCATGATGGAAGAATGGGTAGCCGTTTAGGAAATAACTTCCTCGCTAGGTACGGTCGGGATTTGAGAATTGATCTCCTCGACATCGGCAGTTCAGTCCATCGGCGAGAGGGACGCCTTAGATCGTTGAGCTGTCGGATCAGGTCACAATCTACTTTAAAATAATAGCTGTTCAGTTCCTGTTAAATGAGGTGCAGTGTACCACATGTTCCTGTTAACCAATCTTGTTGTGAGCATCGTCGACACAATTATTTAGAAGGTACCTCAATTGTTTGTTTATGGTGTACACATTCATGTCGGATATAAGCTTAGTTGAAAGTATTTTGTGTCTAATCAGCCATAATTGTATATGCTCCAGTTTTATGAGCCGTTTGTTTTAAAACCTTCCAAATTCCCCTTACTGCATTTCGCTCACATTGTTCTGTATTATGATTCCTGTACTGAATCATCCTAAATCACACACTATCTGTTTCCTTATTTTACATGAACGTTACATTAAATTAACATTAATTTGATTGTGATCTTGGTATTGGCTACACTTTACATAATATACTACGTGTGTTTCACACATTCTCGAATCTCTTTTATTTATTTGGGGGGGGGCTCTATAATTAATCATATTCTGAAAATTGAAAAATGACACCTGGACACGGGAATCGAACCCGGGACCTTCGGCTTAGTACGCCAATGCTCTTACCACTGAGCTATCCAGGATTCGTCCCGTGCCCATGGTCATTCTTCACTCATAGTTTAAGGCAGAGTCTAAGATGGACGTGCGGAAGTCGTCAGCTTATAAACATGTGATTATATGAGATCACAGCCATCAGACCACGCAGCCATTAGCGACTCGGTAGTTGGCAATTTAGCAGCCATTCGACAATTATATATATATAATTGTACAGGATCTTGTATATATTCATGAAACAAATAGCCGAAACTATTGTTAATGCATTTTAGTGGGGATATTCCCTCTTAGATGTCATATTCTGAAAATTGAAAAATGACACCTGGACACGGGAATCGAACCCGGGACCTTCGGCTTAGTACGCCAATGCTCTTACCACTGAGCTATCCAGGATTCGTCCCGTGCCCATGGTCATTCTTCACTCATAGTTTAAGGCAGACACTAAAATGCATTAACAATAGTTTCGGCTATTTGTTTCACCTATAATTATACTAAATGTTTTATTATTAATCACAATTTACTTTCATAAACTTGCCGAGAAAAGGCAAGACAGTGAAAAGACTTAACTTAGTTGCTATTTGCAAAGGTAGCAGAAAGTTACATTGTTTAGTTATTTCTGAAAAGCGCCTTTTTGCCATGTTCAAGTTAAAATGTTCTCTTGACAACGTTGTCTACTTGTTAAATTTGATGCTACTTTGCGAATTATGTTGTAACTTAACTTGACTCACCTAAGACACCAATATACAAAATAGAATGAAAGGGAATAAAATTAGTTTTTCAACCTGTGTGGCCTCATTTTTTATCTCCTCATAACATTTCCCCTCTTCTACTAACGAGAATACACACTCACTCCACTATTTGCAACTGAACAACATTGACTAGCATTTAAAAATTATTATATTTTTTCTTGTTTTGTATTCTAGATAGACGTATGTATACTTCCAAGGAGATTTTAAATCTACATCCTGCAAGGAAGATTATTACAGGAAATTTTTGTGAATACACCAATTAACCTAAGTTGTAGGCGATTAAAAAAGTTACATATTTACCTAACAACTAATTTAAGATCAAAAAAGTAATTTTGTGACATTGTATGACTTTTCTTAGCTTTATTTAGGAATCTATATTGTTGATCTTTTCATTGTTATATCTTTTAAAACTCACTGAGTAAAATGTAAATACATTAACACGGAAAATTCTATTTTGACTTTCCGTGAGGTCACATGTAGGCAATGTTGTCAATATGTAAATTTGTATTACGTAACATGTTACATGTAAACATTCCAGCCATTGTGATTACCAGACAGGCCTTATGAAAATAATTTATAACATATAATCAACATTTTTATGTGACTGTGCAGAATGTTTCTTATTTACCAATTTATCTATTAAAATTTAATATCAATAAGTTTTATTGTTTGAAAAGTACATTCATGAACAAGAAATATGAATAAATAAGCTTGAAGAAGAATGAATAAAATAAAACTGTTGATGATATCTTTATTTGCAAATTATTTACCTATATAATATATAATTATAACCTTAATTTAAAAAAAAGAAATATATCTAATAATTATTAACAAATTAACCATTTATAATATTAAAATTATTACTAAAACTATTTATTTGGTTTTCTGTGATCTTAGCGGACAGAGCAGTACGCCTACCAATTTGTCCAAAGGAGAGTCTAAAACTATTAGAGATTGTGTAAAACTTGAGCCTTATAACTTTGTTACACAGTTTAACAGAGCCTTAAATACAATACAAATTAACATCAAAACTTTGCCAAACCCTTCCTTCCCCTCTGACAAGATGTGTATTAATCACAACTTGTGAATGTGGTGAATGCCAGGCCTCCACTGTGGTTCGGATCCCACATTAAACTGTAGGTCCTCCATTTCATCTCACAATCACCCTACCGTTAAACATTAGCGTAAGTGCGTATAACCCGAACGGGTAGTAAGACGCGGTGCTAATAATAGTAATAATAATAAACATCAAACCTAAGTAAAAGGTGTTCTAAATGTTTACATTTTCTAAGACAAATTGCTTGGTAGCTATTTTGTAAAAAAAACTAACTAACTAACTAGAAAACAGTAATTATATTTTATTTTATGCATTAGTGGCATAATTAGTTGAAGAATTAATAACTTGTTTGTCTGTATTCATCTTTAAACATATTAAGGATAATTAAGAAAGCCAGAATAGGGAGGGGTGATAATGTGGCGAAAATAGACGAGAAACAGGCGTGCACACAACCATTTAGTAGGCCTGGATATTGATGGGAGGATCATTTGAGAATTGTTGGGTGTCGGGTTAAGGATTGGGTGGGTTATGTTCTGGCAGCCATGAACTTTTAATAGTTATTTAGGAGCAGAGAGCTCGTTAGTGATCTTGTACATTTATAACATTTTTTTTTTACTATCAAAGAATAATTTTTTTAAATTTTAGTTATAAAAAGTGATCTGAAAAGCCGATTTTATTTTATTTTGTCAATTCTTCTGAAATTATGTTATTTAATTTTAGAATAGAATCGTCTTCTTAGGGTACCTCAATTAATATTCTAATGTTTGTTTGATTATATCTAAACAAAACGTTAAAATAATGTGTATTACCTAAACAGGTATTCAAAAATGGTGCTAAAAAAGAAACATAAGGGGTTATATAGTACCAATATGAAAAGAAAAACAAACCATAAACCTGAATAGTCGATAGTTATTATCATCAAATGAAGGTCTTGTTTCAAAGAAATGGGATACCACTGTTATTATGCTCAAAATATTACAGTTGAAACTGTGATTTTATATCTAAACATTCTCAAACACCGACCTAGTTAAAATAATTTTATTTTATTTGAGTGAATTTTAAATTTCATCATTTATTTTACAAGTTGTGGGTAGAACAGTCCAAGACATCCTTCTTATTTCGAGTACAAATGGTCACTGTACTCTAAAGTTGTGTGTGTAACTGACCAAAGGTATGTGGTATCCGATTGTCTTGCCGGGAACAATCATATTATTATTATTATTATTAAGATGGGCTGAGAGAATGATAGAAAAGATCGGTGTATTTGCAGTTTTTATATCAAAACAATTTTTTGCTAAAAGAAATCAAATATTTATCCAGTAGAAAGATAGAGTTTAATTTTCTTTCACACGGTGATATCAACATTTGTTGAATATCTGTCAAGGTTGTCCTGGAATTTAATGATAACTTTTCCTTTTTTATTCAAAAGGTTTCTCGTCCAATGCCGCTATGCTCATGACAGATATTCAACAACTGTTGATATCAACATGTGAGGGAAATTAAACTCGATTTTTCTAGTTGAGAAATATTTGATTTATTTTAGCCCCCCAACCCCCCCAAAAAAAATGTTTTGCTATAAAAACTGCCAAAATACGTACCTTTTCTTACGTTCCTTACATCTCCACCTTAAGTGTTCTGTATTTGACAGGTGCATTGTCTTGTACAAATCGAGTCCTCCAGTATTCTCTGTCAACGGCTTCCTTTTTATATCCTGAAACTTCTTTCCTTGTTCGAAATCAACCATCAGTTGTATTATTCGTCTTCGTGATCTCATACTACCTTCCACCTTGCCTTCTGTGACGTGACTCATCAAAACATTTCTCCTAACAATTTGACGTATCCATATGCAAGGACGTAGCCCGCCAATAATTTCAGGGGGAGCTTTAGGTGGTCATATCCCCCAATCACCGGAGGCCAGGAAAAATTCTAAATATTAAAACAGATCTCTAGAAGCTCTCTAAAGTGCTTTTTATGGTAACATAACCCCCTAATTTGTACTTGTACCTTAATTTTTAAAGCTATACATATTTTGTTCATTAAATTTGAGGGGGGAGGGGGGTTGAGTCCCCCAAACCCCCTCGACCTCTGACTACACCCTTGTCCATATGGTCTTTCTTCATATAGATAAATCAACCCTTCAGATTGTTTCTCTTTTCCTCGACTCTCTACTTCCGAAACTTCTTCATTAGTAACCCGATCTATCCACTTCTATCTTCTCTATTCTCCTTCAACACCACATCTCAAAGCTTACCAAATATTTACTCTCCTTTTCCCTTCAGAGTCCCTGTTTTAGTTCCAGATGTAGCACTTCACAAGTACCTTTAGTTTATCCAGTAAGGTGGCAAGCTTACCTTGCATTATTCCACTATGGGCCATAGAGTAATCTGTCAAAGAGAGTCTGCTATCTTTCATTGTAAATGGATTGTGCATGTGTAGACAACATTAATATTTACTTAGGGCACATATATGCTATTTAGTAAATGTATGAAATATTAATTTCTGTTCTTATTTATTTTGAAAACATTTTTGCTTAAAAAATATATCCATTATAAATTTATCAATCTGTGAATATCCGCTTACCATAGATTGCATTTTTTGTAAAACTAATTAACTTGGATTGCAAATGGGCCACCATTCTGGTCCCATTAAAAATATATCGCAGCGAGGGTGTTGAATCGCTTTTGTTTCACCAATGATCGTCTTAACCTAGCGCATCCTAAGTGAGCTATATCCCCAGTAGACCCTTGAAAGCTTTCCCTGTGAGCAGGTCTTCCAGCGTGCTGTCCTCCAATATCTGAACTATATAATCCCTGAGGAGGGTCTCTATCCGGTTCACTATGGTCTCCTGGTACAGCCCCAACACCCAGGTCACTATCTTGGACGCGAGATCATTGAACAGCCACCCTAGACCGGTCACACCTACCGTCACGCCTCTGAAACAAAAACAGAGAAGGATATTTACTACTCACTTAAAGTGGTACCAGTAGCTTTTCTTTGTTTCATACAGACCAAAAAAAAAACATCTCATTTCTTCAGACACAGTTTTAAATTAAA
>CABEEJ010008188.1:0-25424 GCA_901482245.1 Timema douglasi
TTTAGGTTAGGATAGTTTATTAATTGAATAAAAACTCCTCCACACTAAAATACCTTCTTTGCTTTAACACTACCTTGGGCCTGTTTCATTCTAATTGGCCTAAAATAGCTATTGTTTAATGTAGGGATATGATAATAAACTTGTAGGTGTAGGTATTTGTTTTGTAAAAATAGATCATGGTCACCTACAGGAAAGCTAGTGAAAAAAGAGTGTTTTTATGTGTTTGGAAAATACAGAGTATTTGACTAAACCACTATTAAATGTACTCTACTTGAATTGAATTTGAGACACTAAACTGCAATCTTTAAATAGGTAGGGTAAGATGCGGTAAATCAATGGACAATTTAGTTTTTATTTAATCATGCTCATACTGTTGAAATTTTTCTTAATATAATTATTTTTATATTAGGTGAGCCAACTAATGTATCAAACTAACATTGTTTTCAAATTTAAAAAAAAGTTTTAACTATAAAAAGGATTAAAATAAAAACTACCTCCACTTTAAACCAACTGGGGTAATTTGGAGGTATGGCCCCAAACACTATTCTGATTTATGTTAAAAAAAGCTGAGGTAAATTGCTGCTCAAACAACAACAATTTTTTTTATAACACACACCTTCTCTGAAAAATATATATTTCTTTTTTGTTTGCAAAACAAAATGAAAATTTCAAATGCTGACCTTTTTTGTATAAGCCTCCTCATCAAAGTCTTGCACTAAAGAATTTAAACTGATATGGGTTGTTTACTACTAATATTGGATCATGTGAATGGGACAAAACGATTTTTTGACTTTTATCAAATATGTATTAAGATGTCATATAATTTTGCATAAATTGGTGTTTTTTACCCTGAAAACAAGTTTGAACACTATTCAAAAATTGTAGAAATGAACTTAATCAACTTCGAAACACCTAGGTATACAAGTAATAGTAAAATAAAAATTAAAGTTAAAGTTGTTAGCGTTCAAAAAAAAAGTTTCTTGACTTTTTTTGATTCAGTAAGACCAAGATGTCTGGAACTGACTGGTCCGGTTGGATCTACATTACACAAAAATGGTCTTCTAAGGTAGGTACTTATTACATTTAAATTGAGTGGATTTTAGGACCTGGTATCACTTTGTTGGGACTTATTTACAAGTTAGAGTGTTATTGTTAATCAAAGTAATGACAAAATCATGTTTTTATTTGTACCTCCAATTTCCCCACAATGGGGTAATTTGGAGGTAAAATCCCCACCCCCTTAAACCCCCATACCTCTCATTGTTTTTACATTAAAAAAATTACATATAAATAATGTAGCTAGAACATTCATTTCAAGTCATAACAGTTTTGGTCAATTTTGTACATAGCTGTGTGGTCCACAAAATGTTATATAGTAGAAAAACGAATTTAAATTTAGATTCGAAATATAATAAAAATTGAATACAAATTATTTTTTTGTTTTGTTAATTCTATAGTAAATATTTAAACAGAAACATTTATTTTTATTTTTGCTAAATGTATAAGCAACATTTTGTCATATTTTAAATTAATATAAGTAATATAAAAGTGTGAATTTTATTTTTATCTAATCTTGCCTTCGATTTACCCAACCACCGATTTACTCCATCTTACCCTACATAGGAGGCCTTCACACATTTTAAAAAGCAAACTGAAAACTTAAGCCACGCTGATTCAAAAACATATTTGGAAAACTTAAATTATTTCTGAAAAACACAGGGAATTTTGTATTTAAAATTGTGGCAACCCAGACTTCTCAAATAGTCAATGAACCAAACATAGACCTGGTGGAATTTGGTATAATTCGGAGGGATTAAACCCCATTTAAACTCGTGATTCCCCCTTTGCCAAGGAACATGAAAATATATTATATATATCTCAAATCGGTAAGTTTCAAAGATGCTGTCCTACGGTTTTATTTGGCCACGCATACCTCAGCACCCACTTAACCAATTTCAATTTTATATTTTTCATTTGTAATGTAATTTTTATTTCTATCTTTTATGTATGCCCACCTTTTATGTAACTCAAATGGTTCTTCCTAGAAAGGTAGTTTTTCAAACAAAAATGTTCAATATGTTGCTTGATAAAATTAAAACTGCTCATTATTACGCAAAATAAGCAATTTAAAAATAAAAAATAAATTTATGGGCTTTTTTTTCATGCTATTCAAAATCAATTTCTTGAAAACATATGCAAGTAAAGAGCGGAAAATTTGCGAGTAAACACTGCTTTATTTAGTCGGATTAGGCTCTCTCACACATTTATTCTTTTTTAGCTCCATGTCTTACTCTTACACATTTAATAAGATTCTGAAAGCTAGAGTATAATTGGGAGGGAGTGACTACTATTTTAATTTTTCATTAACATAAATTATAGAAACATTTAAAATTCATGATGAACAGCCATAATCGGTAGCTCATAATTACTTTGGCTATTTAAAGTGCCCATCTAGTAAGGACTCGAACAGCACTGTATCTGTTTGAAATATGCATCTTTGAAAAAAACAAACAATACATAACGTGCTTGCAATTTGCTTGCTTGGGTAAATAAATTAAACCTACCATGTTTAAAAATATCTCCGAAGTCTTCTGCGATACTACACATGACATTTTGAAGACCAACATTATAGCAAATAATGCCGTTTTTGGAAGCTTGTATCAGAAAGTAACATAGGAAAACTCATTTTAAATTTGTTTAGGGTCATGTGTCAAGGTTTATCACAACTTTTACTATGGTATAAAAATATATGGTCTTTGCATTGAATTGAAATTCGCCCGCTGATTTCCGCAGCAAGTTACACAATAAGTTCTACAGCTGTATTTTTCAGACAACGTCCAAGGTGACACTCAATAGATGAGTCCCTTACTTCGACGCTTTCATGTGCATGATGTGACGTTGAGTAAATATACGTAATCGCTGTTGTGTCTTTGTAAGGGGAGGAGCATGAATGATCTGGTGGCCTTGTTTTGGGGTTCTCTATGTGTGCAGAGGGAGGGGCAGCGGGTGGAGGGTTTTTGAGGTGAAGCTTTAAATGGCAGCTCGGTTCATTATAATGCTTGGTTTGCAACGGAAGCGGTCGTTTTAATTGTTGCAATAACTTCGTCAGCTTTGAGTTTTCTTCTTTGAGCCGTCTTGTTTTACAAAACGCCAATTGGAGTGTGTGAGTGAATAATAGTAAATTGTGTTTTTGTCCATTCCTTGATTGTGCTACTGGTGGATTAATAGAAGTAAATGGCAGAAGTCTGTCTTCAATCTAAGCGAAAGAAATTAGTGTTTAAGTGGATCTTGCTTTAGAAAAAATACAAGTATAGTACTACCAGGATTCAAACCCAGGACATCTAGATTAGTATCCAGGAAAACTGACCACTATATCAAGAGGTCAGTCACTTTATATATAATATTATACATTTAATATATTAGTAAATAAATTGGATAATACACATCATTATTAATTTCATCTCTGAAATGTCGCAAACTCATCTCTAAGATCCCTTTCATACATAGTGGGTTTAACACACCAACATCTTTAGGAGCGATATCGCTCAAAATAAAGTCTGCTTGTTTAAGTGCATATTTTAACACAAGTCGAGCACACACACATGTTTGTGCGGGCTGAAAAAATCACCCTTCTGTGTTTGTAGTTTGGGGTGGCACCGCTTCAAGCAACAGGACGAAACACTAACTACAGACCTTTGGTTTTAGTATAGCCTTTCATACGCAGCGAACGCTGGCTGTTTTTTCCTGCGCTTAAACTCAATTTAGACTTGGTGCGAGGTTAAGGTATTTTGTACTTCTATAATTTCTATTATTCTACTATATTATAGAGATTTAGATGGAGCACGGAATAGATTTAGCGCATCTAATCGTGTTAGTTTCCGATAGGCCTTTGCTATGGGAGTAGACTCTAGAGCAGTGGTTCTCACTAGAATTTTTGTAAGAGCCATTGTAGTAGATTAATGATCCAAAAGTAGGCTGCAGCCAAATCTAGCTATAGGTGTAACTAGGGTCTAAGTGTGGAGGGTCAATACCGGAGAGACTTTTTTTTTAAATAAATTTAAACTTCAAAAGATGTTTTAAAGCCGGGCTGTTCCCTACGAAATAAAGTATAACATGGGATTTTTTTTTATTTAACCGAATTCGTTGTTGGTTATGGATTTTTAATTAATTTAAATCTGAAAATAAAAGTGATTCGAAGTGAAAATATATTTATTAAGTATAAAATTCAACCAATAACCTCCCGCACTGTTGTTTCCCACTTTCACCAGCTGAGGACTAAGGAGCATTTAACCTTGGCATGGCAGTGGTTGGTGATGGGGTGAATTTTGTTGCCACATTACTCCTGCTTTCTACTATACAATAATAAATATACATGCACATTTTTATTTATCTTTTTGCTCCTTAGAATTTGCCAAAATTATTAACACATTACATTTGAATCGTATATTTAAGAAAAATCTCTCTCTGTCTTTGATGTTGATGGATGGAATCTGTCACACTTCTCAATTAATTTGTCTACTTGCACAAGTTCGGTGGAACTAGCGATTCATAGAAGGTTTTCAACGTTTGCACTTACGAGACAATATTGTGTTTATTTTTTATGGATTCAATCCTGTTGAGTGTTACCTCACATATGTAAGTTGACCCAAAAATACAGAGAATATTTCCAGCACATTTGGCTAGATTTGTGAGATTTTCTTTTTCAGTTTATCTCCAAAACTCAGCATAGTCCCTTTCTTTTCCTTTCTTTTGTAATAAGCATTTTAGTTCTGTATCTTGCTGAAGATCAATCAGGTCTTCTTTTAAGCACCATGCTTCACATCCAAATATTGCTAATTCAGCAACATTTGCTGTTGTTATTGCTCATAGATTCTCAACAAGGCGAAACGGATCACGATATTTCCGAAAATCTTTGAATCTATTAATTATTTCAGCTTGAGCAAGGAAGTAAGTGTTGGACAAATCAGTCTAAGTTTGCCATTTACTTATGTTTTCTCAGCATTGGAAAATAACTCGTAGTTACCTCGTCTTATTTAAGGATTTAATATTAATTTTACAAATATATGTTGGTTTATTAATTATCAACATGTATGCACATTTCTTTAAATACATGAGGGCCGCATGAAATCTAACTAAGGCCTGCATAGTGAATACCACTGCTCTAGAGGAACACAAATATCGAACAGTATACACCGAAGCATGGAGAGGTGTGTTCCTCGAACTTCATCAGAACTTCAAGAATATTAGACATGCAAAAGAAGTTTAAAAAAATCCTTTCATCATCCCTCCTTAATTCATAATACAAGTGTGAGAATTCTCCTAAAACTGCTCTTTTTTGCCGAGCGGGTGCACCCATTCTCTCCTGTTGCAACTTTTTCTTCTTAGGTATAACATATATAAAACAAGAACATTCCGATTGCGATCCATTTCCACTCACTAGAAAACCCAGAATGCGTGGCTGAAACTGGAAAACTACACTCGCCTTTAGAGATGGTGGCAGGAAACCCCCCTCCCCCAGCCCCCCATGTGTGAAAATACCCGCACTTTCACTCACGCTCTACTCTAGTTAAAGTGGCAGTTAAAACCGGCTACGTGTGAAGGGCTCTAACAAGGCTCTCATGATACGTTTCATCACTGTGTAACATATTTCATTTACATCTATATATTTCTGTCCACAGGTCTAAGACCTGTCCTCATTGTCGCTTCAAGACAAAGGAAAGGCATATACATAGAGTTTACTTCAATGTCCAGACCAATGATGAGCCAGATGACACCAATGCTCTGCATAACCACATCGATAACCTTCAGTTCAAGATTCACTTGAAGGACACGGACATCAAGAACGCCCTGGAGGAAAACATCACACTCAAGAGCAGTAATGTTGAGCTGAGGTAACCAGATAAACTTTGTTTCAAAAATAGAGTCCATTTTTTGCTACCACCAAGTTTAGTGTGTGACATTTTTTCTACATTTTTTGCTAGTTTCCCAAGCTAATTTCACTTCCAGCTTTTGGTTAAAAAAATAATTGCTATCTTAAGAAATAAAAATTGTTTTTTCTAATTTTAATATGCTCCAGTTATGAGCTATACATAGCCACGTGAGAACCAATATTATCACATCACTGTTCTTCTTTCATTATTATTATTATTATTATTATTATTAATAATTTATCACATCTTACAACTGTTCAGCATATACACATATATGATATTTTCTCTAATGGGGTTTGGATAATGAAGGACGCATTTTAGTGATAATCTACCTGCATTTCTGTGGAAAGAGAGTGAAAAAACCAATAAGAAAAACTACTCTCAATATAACCGACCGGGATTATAACCTTGATCTTCTCATCATTAGCAGGCCAGTCCGACACGAAAGTGACTCCTCTGATTATTCAGTCACTGAAGCAGGTTGTTCATTTCTTAATCAGACCTACTAATATTTTTTTTTAAATATTTTATTATGATAAAATTCATTAGGAAACACTGATGTGCACTGTTTTTTCTTTTTTTTTTCTTTTGGTAACCTATTGGAAAACACATAGGTCTACATTTTATTTAGCAATACAGACCTGTATCAATCAAATTTGCTTTGCAGATTATGGAAAAGTTCAAAGTTTAAAACCTAGCTGGTAGAGCTAAGGGTGGATCTCTCCTAAATAGTTTGATACTCTCCCTTCACCAAACACGAATATATTCTTTCTTAGTTTTTATCTTACCTTATCCCTAACCTATTTGAGTTATTAATGTGAATTTGGATGTTGAGTAAAATCATCATTCACCAAGGAAAAGTGATAAACCTTGAAAAGTTTAGTAAATTTCAAAATGTATGTTGGTGACCTGGTGATCTAGGGGCAAGGTGTCAGACTTCTGTGCTGGGGGACCGGGTTTTCAATCCTCTGTCCCAGCACAGATTTATCTGATTGCCAAATCCTTCCTTCACCTCTGACAAGACGTGTATTAATCACAACTTGTGAATGTGCGGAATGCCAGGCCTCCACCGTGGTTTGGATCTCACGTTAAACTGTAGGTCCTCCATTTCATCTCACAATCACCCTACCATTACACATTAGCGTAAGTGCGTATATTCTGAATGGGTAGTAAGACACAATGCTAATAATAATAGTAATAATAATAATATGTATGTTTTGTAGCTGCTCTGTATTAGATTTGGACAGGCTATATATTTAGACCATCTTTGGGGGTCAAATGGTCCAAGGTTTCACTCTTACAATAAATTGGGCTGACGATAATGGGGAAATTGGGGTTTAATCTTGTCCGGGTGGACTGAGGGTGGTTTTACTAATATGGCTTAGCACTCACTCTGCGTTAATGCCGGTATACTTACGGTGACCATACGTACTGTTTTTTTGCAGTACAGTACTGTTTATTGGGGTGATGTCCTGCTGTCTTACAGGGCATGCGATAGTACAGCAAAAGGTACTGTTTTTTAAACCAAGTACTTCCAAAAATACTTCGTTTTGAAGTAATATAAAATAATATTATTGAATTGAACAGCGCCAGCACAAGGAACATCATCCTGAGCATTTGGCAAACACGCCACACATGTGCTGCGCTCTCTCGAATAAGATTAGAACTTCTTTATTAGCTCTGTGTGATGATACCACCTAGCCTACCGTTTTTCATGTCTTACCCGTACCCTTTTTTCGGGTTTAATTTGTTTTCTTTGTCTTCAGCTGTCTCGACAAAAAACGTATTAACTTCTGAAAATTTTCTTTTGGCTGCCAAAGAGGGTGCTTTTGCATATCATACAATTAAACGTATGCAGAGTTTTCGTTCCCTTGACTGTATGTCGAAGCTGGTAGCAGGTATGTTTGAACCCGAAGTTCTCCTCAGCCCGCACTAAAACGGAAGCAATTGTAAAAAACGTTTTAGCGAAGGAGGCCCCGGAGAGATTGAATATTGATTTAGGAACAGCACATTATTTCAGCGTTATGATTGATTCTTCCAATCACCATAACTTTAAGATAGTGCTATTGATTGTACGATACTTTGACTGTACCCAGGGAGTAAAAGTCAAGCTTCTGGAACTGCAAGACCTTCCTGGGGAAACATTTATGCAGTTACATAGCTACGTTTACTCTACCTTGTTTTCATTAAATTTTGTGGAAAAGTGTGTTGGTCTTTCTGCAGACTGATGCCACACTAGAATATTTTGAACTGCTTGAGAAATTTAAAAGCAGGGAAAATGCTGTATTCTTGCCAGTGAAAGTAGGAAGCTGTCTTAGCAGTATTGAAACAGTCAGCGAGGTGAATTACAAAAGTGATTTTTCTATAGAAGCTACGGCTTTCTACTCGGGTTAAATTGCATAATTAGAAAAATGGACTGCTAATCTGCAACAATTAAAACTTTTTGAATGGGTCAGATTACATGAGCAAGTTACGTGGGAGGTGCTGGCTTCGTATGAAGCTTTCAAAGATACCATTGGCTCTACTGTAGATGAAGATGGTCTTTTTGACGAAATTACAGCATTAACAAACTTTCCAGCTGGGGACAAAATTCCTGAGTGGAATGAGAGTAAAATTCCTATTCAAACTAGGTGGTTGGAAGTGTTTACTTTTATGAACAACAAGCTTCAACCTCTTAAAAACCTGCATTTGCTATGTGAGTTTATACTTTGCTTGCCTGCCACGAGTTCTTCAGTTGATAGACTTTTTTCAATAATAAATAACTACTGGGGGAGTGAAAAAATCCAAGTGAGTATTGAGACATTAAAGGATGTGATGCATCTCTACACCAATTTTGACGAAACCTGTATGGAAATGTTCCAATACCTGAAATATAAAGATAAGTTTCTAAAAGCAATTCATAGGTCAGATAAATAAGAATGTTATGATTATGAAGCAAAAGCCGGCACAAATAATTCCTAAATTGTTATTTTAATATTCACTTTCTCTATATTGAATTTTTTAAGTACTGTAGTGCTATGTTTTATTTACCAATGGGTTTGTACTGGTGATTAGTCCTAAAATATTTATTTTTGAAAGTTATTTTTTTAGATGTTTTAGGCACAAGTATTATTTACAAAAAGACTACACAATAATAAAAGCCAATCTAATACTTGATGTATATAGTTTTGACTTTATGTAACTCGCTCTCTTAAACTAGTATTCAAAAGTGAATTTTAATAAATGGTTTTATCTTTAAACTATTTTTTATTTCTCTATCTCTATTATTTTTCTTCTATCTACTTTATACATAAGTTATACACGCACGTCGCACACCATGCTACTCGTATGTGTAATATATTTTAATGTCCTGTTTTTTCTAAAAAGAATTATGGTCACCGTAGTATACTTCTTCTAAATTGAACTTGGTTCATCCCTAACACATTACCATAATTAGTATAATCCATTCACCGTAGGAATTGACTACTGAAAGGCCTTTTTCCCTACCATAAATATACTATATAGTAGGATATTGGTAGGAAAAAAGACCTTTCAGAGAGTAATTCCTACCGTGAATGGAATATATATACATATATATATATATACTAACAACCCGAGTATTAAGATTTGGTGAGAAAAAAATTCACATATAATTTCTTTCTCTCTCAACTCTCTGTACAATGTTTTTATTCTTTCCAGGGATGAGTATAGGAATATTGAGAATAAGCGCAGTGTCTTAGAGATGACCGTGAGTGCTCTCAAGGAGCAGATGGGTATTATGAAACAACATTGTAGCGAGGCAGAGAAAGCTTGGACCGAATTAAAAGAGGCCCAGACCGAGGCAAAAGAGCTCCAGACCGAGGCAGAGAAAGCTCGGACCGAGGCAGAAGAGGCCCAGAATGAGGCAGAGGAGGCCCGCACCGAGGCGGAGGAGGCCCGGATAAAGGCAGAGGAGGCCCGGATCGAGGCAGAGGAGGCCCGGACCGAGGCAGAGGATGCCCGGACCGAGGCTCAACAACTGCACGCCCACCTAGATGCACTCACCAAGTAAGAAACTCAATATAATTCAAGTGCACTAATGTCAGGAAGTCCCATGTGCAAGTCAAACAATATTTATATAAATTTGTGCCTTTATCATGATGAACCTTGTTTGGTTCAGGTGTTGAAACAATTATCCAAGGAACTGTCTTGGAAGTGGAAAATGTGGTGAACAACAACAGCAACTGCCCCGATACTTCAGCCATTTGGGTAGTTGTCCTCAAATGGTAATTTAAAAGAAATTTTTCAGGACAAAATTTCCTGATAAATAAAAAAGGATAATTTTTAATTTATTAAAACTGTACTTATTATAATTGAGATACTTACATTCTGAATATATTGATTTGAACCTCCAATAAGCAGAGAAATAGTTATAAAACTTACTCTGATAGAAAACTAGCAGTGAAAAATTTGATTCTTGGTTTATAAAAGGAAAGTTTGCTTGTGGGGGCCGGAACATTATTCACCTCATTAACCGATGAGCTATTCACTTTATTAACCTAGGAATCATTCACCTCAATAACCCTCAATAACTGATGGGTTATTCACTTTATAAAAAACTGAGTTACCTCATTAACCAGCAAGTTATTTGCCTGATTAACCATAGAGTTACACACTTAATCCAATGAATTATTCACTTCATTAACAATGAGTTATTCACCTCATTAACCAGTTGCTTATTCACCTCATTAACCAGTTGCTTATTCACCTCATTAACCAGTTGCATATTCGCCTCATCAACCAGTTTCTTATTCTCCTCATCAACCAGTTATTTATTCACCTAATAAGTATTGAGCTCTTGACCTCACTAATCATTGAATTATTTGCCTCATTAACTGTTGACTCATTTGCCTCATTAATCATTGGATTATTCAACTCATTAACTTTTTTGTTATTTACCTTATTAACCAATGTTTTATTTACCTCATGAACTGGTGATTTTTTTGCCTTGTTAGCTTTTGAGTTATTTACCCCATTAACAGATGAGCTACCCACTTTGGTGTCTGCAAAGTCTAAGGTGCAACTCTTGCAATAGATTATACTGCCGAAGACAGGGGTATCGGGGTTTGATCCCGATCAAATGTACTGAGGGTGGTTTTCCCTAAATGGTCTTCCACTCTACCTCCATGCAATCGCAACTACACTTACTTTGAATTCAACCTACCTAATCCCTAACACAATAGCATATTTAGTACATAAGCGGATAACTCAAACGGGTTGTGAAATGCTGTTTTCTAAATAGATGAGCCTTTTACTTTACCTCTTTAGCCTTTAAACAATTTGCCTTTTTAGCCTAGAAGCTATTTGCCTTATTAGCCTTGTTGCCCTGTTAGCGACGATTTTCCCCATGGTCCTGAACACGTCCCACTTTTTGACCTCCTTGCCCATGTCGAGATTCCATACCATACTCCGCACAAACATCTCGTGGAACTTCACCTTGACATGCTGGATTATCCCCCGTTCCATAGTCTGAAGCTTGCTGGTGGTGGTCTTTGGCAGAAACAACAGCTCGATGTTCCTGAGTTTGTCAAGAGCAGGATGTATGGGGCAATTGTCGACGAAGAGCAGGACTTTTCTATTTGTGTCGTCCATCTTCGAATCGAAGCCTTGAAGCCACCTCGTGAACACCCCTAGGTCATCCATGCCTTCTTATTAAAATCATAGTCACAAGGCAGGATGTTGCCCTTAAAAGCCTGGTTTTTTTAAACTGCCGATTATGAGGGGCTTCATCTTATCGCTGCCGTCCATGTTGCAGCACAGGAGGACGGTGAGGTGCTCCTTGCTCCTCTTCACACCCTTGCACTTATCCCCTTTTAGAGCAAGAGTGTGATCTGGCATGAGGTTATAGAATATCCCTAGTTCTTCAGAGTTGTATACATCTTGAGACTGATAGCGCCTAAGGATGTTTTGGAGCCAGGGCATTTACTCCCTAAACTGTGCTGGTTCGACCAATGCACTTTCACCGACGACCTTGTGGCTCGATGTGCTGTGATGCATTTTGAAACGCTCTTGCCACCCACTTGAACACTTAGTTTTCCATACCCTGCCTCAGGGAAAATTCATCGGCCTTCCTCTGCATCATTAGTCCGTTTATATGCATGTTTTTCACTCTATGCTGGCTGAACCACTCCAGCATAACTTGATCCAGATTCGCGTGCGTCAAACCTTTCAAATTTTTGGCCTTTACATTGTGGCCTTTCTTCTGCACTGCATCCACAATTTCTTCTCTCATTTTGAGAATCGTGAAAAGTGTCAATTTCGGGATGCCATGCCACCGCGCAATCTCCATCTTTGCAATCTTCTTCTCGACCACTTCCTGGATGATATCGTACTTCTTCATGAGCGCGCGCCAAGAAGGTCCTTTTTCCACTCATTTCGTCGAAATTATAAGTTCGTATAAAACAAACAAAAAATAGTGTGGCTCATCAAAAATTGTTCACAAAATCAAACCAAAAACGTAACCAAATCAAGAATCGAAATAACAATGTCAAAAACAAGCCCGGCGTGTGATGTAGCGGCATTCGCGCGTGGGTAAACATTGTCTTTCTTGTAGGAGGGGGTGGACAGATTCAAGTGCTATTGGCTGGCATTAATAGGGTGGTGTCTATTTTTACACCTGACCTACCCCAGTTACTAGTAATACAGCGCTTACAAAAAATAATCACAACCCAGCACCTAAATAAGTGCAACAAACACATTTTATGGCCGATTTCCTCAAAATGTTTGACCTTGTTTTGCACATTTTTCACGGCTCCTCAAAAAATGGCTGTTACTTCAAGAGAGACGTTATTCCCGGGGTCTTAGAATCAAGAGTTTACTGTGCTATCTTAAAATAGCCTGTGTCTATTATTCCAGGGCATATTCCTAAATATTGGCTATAAAAACATCATGCGGCCCGTGGCTCCAGCACACATCATTATATTAGCCCTTGTATATACATTAGTTGGCCACCCTTGATATAAGGTACTAAGTCAATACCATAAGTGATCAAATTTGCTTACTGCCGGCTTAGGAGTGATCTTATTTGGCCACTTCCTTCTCAAGTACTGCAAGACCAATGATAAAATGGGGTCCTCTGTTGTACTCATACTACTTCTCTTTAATTTAACTGTACTTCATCAACATTAAGCAAAATTATCATCCTCTATAGAATCCAGAAGGGGCAACTGCGAAAGTCCACCGGCTTTATTAACCATTGAACCTTTCTTATATTTAATATTATATTAGTATGATGAAAGGGGAATAGGCCATCACTTTAACCGTACAGCAAAATGAACAGGGTTCTTCTTGGTCGAAATAAATATATACTTTAGAGGTTGGTGGTATGTTAGCAACAAAAACTTGTTCCCTCATAGCATTTTTATGGGATTTCTTTATCCCAAATACTATAGACATACCCTTCCGTACTAGCTGGCTATACTCTTTTGCTATCGGATTGATTATGCAAAGGCTATAGGCCACTCTCTCTACCTCATTCACTTTGTGACTAAGGTACCAACACCTTATGGACTTAAATCACAATTTAATACTCTTGGTAATTTGGGGTTAAATAATGTCAACTGAACTCCTTTAGCAAATAGCTGTTTACTGTTTGCAAAGGCTACCCTACAACTATCAGTTCATCTCCCATGGAACTTCCGACCTTGTAAGTTCATACAAGGTTTGTAACAAGTTTGCTGACATCCCTATAAACTTATGGTAGTAATTAATTAACACAAAATACGCCTTTAATCGTGTTACATCGGCTGGGACTGGGGCTGATAATATTGCCTCGACTTTATTGTCGGCAGGAAATATCCCTATACCATCTAACTTTTAACCCAAATGTTCTACACACAAACTAAAAAATACACTTTTATGAAAATTAATTTTAATGCTATGCTTTTGTAAACATTCTAGAACTTCCATAAGAACCACCATACATTCTAATTCATTCCTACCTCCCAATATTATGGGGCCGCTCAACACTCGTTCACCCATAAAAACATGGTATTACAAAATCAAAGATTGTGACAAAACCTTTCTTTGGATTTGAAATCGGTTTTCACCAATGAAAAGGAATTTATATTATCTAGAACGAAGAGACTGTATAACTTTTTCTAACCATACCAATTAAACTATACAATGAAAACTATCACATTTTCAGCCTCGCACTATTTCGCTTATAATGACATCATTAAGTTAAATCTTCAAAATTGAATTTTACCATATAAAGCAAATCTATTTTTACTTCAATTTTCTTAGATTAGAATTATTATTTAATGTTCTGTAATTTCTTATATCATTTTTAAATGAATAACTTCTTTAACAAGATTGATATGGATATAAGTATTAATGTTGGAAAAAGAAGAAATCACAAGGCCAGATAATATTTATCTTCTAGTTTTAGCTATTTATTTATAATTTATTAGTTTAGTACTAAGCTTTAAAAGCTTGTTTATGAAATTAAAACTTGAAATAGTTTGGTAAATGTAGTGTAACACTACTTATAGGAATACTGGGAACTCCTTCTACCGTTTAGCAATTTACAAGGTCCTTCTATCATTTACAGCATTGCCACGGTCATTTTAGAAGTGACGAGATACACCATTTATTCTAATATTGTGAAGCCCTAAAATTATGTTCCTACTATTTTAAATCATAAATAGAAATCAATGTATTTGCCTGAGAGTGGTAGGTGTACAATTTAAGCATCGATATTTAAGGTTCTAGAATAGTTAAACAGAAATCCACAAACATCTTGCTTGTAATTGTTAAACGTTCCTGGGCTGAGATGTGTGTGTATGTATGCACGTGCACTCACGAGAGCTGAGTTATGAGACCAATGCACTTATTGTTCCTTTCCTCTCTCTTGACTTAGTTCAACCCCCACCCCTTTTGAAAGGTAGTAGGTATTGTAGATAAGGTTGAGGCCTAAAGTTGACAGTAGGAGCAGGAAAATAGTTATTGATTCAAAATCATTCTTAAAATGTATTTGTTGCGCGTTGTGGGCACATGATTGAATATTAATTTTTTAACTATTTAATTGAAAATGTGTTTATATTTTCTAAGCACCTCGTCTTATTAACTGTCCACATTGAATAAATAGCTCATATTATTGGATTCAAAAATAAATTAACGTATATTCTGAACCCGAAAATATGGATGAACATTATTTAGTAATAGTAAATTTATATAATTGAATACAGGCCTATTTTTGTTTTTAAACTATTTAATTTTACTGTACTTAACATTATTTAGAATCATATTGATTAATAGTATTAAGCCTTTTTACTTCCTCATAGGCTAAAGAAATTGTGCTAATCATGGACATTTTCGGTCTCAAGATTTGATGGCGCTAATGTTATATGTGGTCTCAAACTTAAAAATAAATTGGATCTTACATATATATCTTTTTCCAATTGACTTGTAAACTTTAGAGGCACAATAATAGGAAAATAAACAAACGGTTTTACAAATAAAACGAATCAAACTTAATCAATTTATATATGCGAATTTTAGATTAGTCAAACAAATACAAGCTTGAATTTTGCAGACAGTTTTAGAGATGATCGATCTTAAAGTATATATAGACCCCCTATATTTGAATAAAAATATTTTATATTATATAATAATATAAGTAGCACTCAGAAATTTAAAAAAAATGTATACATTATGCAATCAGCCCTAAGAAAATTTATTTATTAATATGAAAAGCTATATGGAATACACATTACATGGACGGAAATATGTTTTTAAAGAAACAAAACAATATTTTTGTGAAATAGTGTACTACATACACACATACAATATATACATTATATATTGTGTAAAAAAAACATGAGTGACCAACATAAATTAATCACTGTGAAATTATATATCTTTTAGCACTGTCTTACTACCCATTCAGGTTACACGCTTCTGTACTAATTACGCTCAGGTTTAAGTGTTTAGGAAGGTTATATTTATAGGAAGTGTACCCACATTTGTGAGGAGGGAGAGTGGAAAACCATTATGAAAAAACCCTTCAGTACACTCGACCTAGATACTAACCTCAATCTCCCCGTCATCGTCAGTCTAGTCTACTGCAAGAGTAGTGTGTTAGACCATGCAGTCGCTGAAGTTGGTGACATGAAATTAAATGTGCCACTCAAACATTTCACCAATATTTTAATAACTTCCATTCTCTTTTTAATTACTTGTAAGCAATTAGAATAAAATAAACATAACAATGAAATTAAAATAAATACATAAGACAGTATAATAAATAAATAAATGGTACGACACAATCGCACAAACTTTCTCATATTGTGTAAGTATTATAGCTTTAAAGATCATTTTCAAATTTTTCAAAAATAGGTTTTGAGTAAACTATCTTTAGGTATGTTTTCCTCATCAAAACAAACAAATCATCTTATTACAATAAATACTCTTTGTTAATACATTTTAAACCAAATTGTTCAAATATGGTTATTTAACAAATCAAATTTCAAATTCTCAAAAATAAATGATTTGTAAACTACCCTAAAATTATTTATTATCATGAAAAACTAATAATTTGAATTAAATCTTCAAGATAAATCTCAATTTTATTTTATATCAGTCATCATAGCTAAACAACCCTTAAATTAATTGATTTTAAATAAATAAAGATACATTAATACTGATTATGCAAAATATTCCCCGTTTTTCAGTTTTGAACCTAATCATTAGAGTAATTTAAAGCAAAAAAATCCAACGTTACAAAGCTCAGTAAGTAGTAACTACTATTACTAAATGATTTATTATATATTTATATTTTTATGAAAACATATATGCATAGAAATAGAGAGAGATTTATTTTTAGAAAAACATATATATATACTATTTATTATGCAAAAAGCCTAACAATTACCCAATCTAAACCAAATTACTAAAGATATCCTTTAAAATATTAATATTTTGAAAAAAAAAAGCCATCACTAAACTACTAGCGTAATTTTTCCACCAAAACAAGTATACATCTTTATATGTCATCCTCATGAGTAGTGAGGTGGACTGGATAGGACTAGCTCAAGATAAGAATAGGTGGCGTACTTTAGTAAGTGCGGCAATGAACTCTCGAGTTCCTAATACCATAGGCTAAGTAATTATTAGAAAATAATAAACATTACTTAGTCATGTTTAAAAAACAATTATACTATCAGGATTAAAATAGCTTTGTTTATTTTACTATTCAATAGCATAAAGGTTAGTAACCCGAACGGATAGTAAAACTCGGTTATAAAAAGAATACCAAAATGAAATTTTATTGATAAAAGTATTTAGTATGAAATATGAGTAGTATTTTGTTCTCATTCACAGATAACACTGCTTTAAATAATGATTGTGAAGTATTTTCAATTCTTTTAGCATTCTTTTGCGCTTTTAGTTTTTAATGTTGTCTATGACAGACCCAACTTAACAAAACAGAACCTTCAATTTGTAGATGCATGAAAGGTTAGGCGTCACTCTCGCAAGAGACTGAACTTCCAATGACGGGGCGATCGGGGTTTGAATTCCAGTCATAACTTCTTTCATATTTTTATAAATGGCTCGTGTACCTTATTTGATCAATACTTACTGTTGATACAGTTGATAGCTTATATATTCGAGTGACCCTAGATGTTACAAAGGCATATTCCTTGGCCTAATCTCCAATTTTGGAATCTATGCATGGGTCTATATCTCCCCCCTCCCTCCTGCTTCCCATGTCTTAAGACATATCTCGGCTAAACACACTTGTAATTAATACTCAAAGGGTGTGTAAAGATGGTGAAGGTAGAGCTTAGATAAAATGTACTTATGTTGGTGTGGAGGAAGAGTGATAATCAGTTTAGGAAAATACACTCATTAAATCCTCCCGAGATTCAAATGCGGACCTTGTTGTAAACAGCAAATCAGACTAGAGGAACTTGACATTCAGTCTGCATACCCAATGATGCGTATGATGAGTCCCACTATATCATTTTTTAAACCATTTTAAATTAAACCAATATGTATTTTCAGATGACATTCTGATGGAGCGATTGTGTAAGAATAGAAAAATTATGAAAGAACAGGGATTTTAACCCTGGACATACAGCTCAATTTACTAATTTCTGTACCTATTGAACTATCCGGGATCTCATTGTAAGTTCTATAATCCAAATAAACCTCTAAGCATATTAATGTAGATAAATACATTAAATACCAACATTTGATACAAGTAGACCCTAATTATTCAGTAAATAATAATATAGGCAGTCTAGGGGTAAGGTGTCGAGCTTCTGAGCTGGGGTCTGGGGCTCAATCCTCGGTGCCTGTACAGATTTATCTAATTGCTAAACCCTTCCTTCACCTCTCACAATACGACATAACTCAAGTTGGTCCGCCACAATGCTGAAAAAACTATTCTTTTTTGTTCAATCGTTTATGCTCTATTTGTGCTCATATGTCTCCGAACATGAACATTTGTTCTATGAAACTAGCCCTTTTAGAAAATATTTAATGGGGTGAGACAACTTGAGCTCAAGCTAGTTCACCACATTTTGAAAAATATAACATAACATAATTTTATTTTTGTCACTCCATTGTGCTCCGTTTGTGCTCATATGTGCCCCAAAATACACATTGGGCTTTAAAATTAGGCATTCTAGAGAACAGTTAATGTGGCGGGTTAACTTGAGCCTTCCCTATTTCATAACCTGTAGAAAAATTGAGTTCAAGCTAGCCCACCACATTTTGAGATATAAATTTCAAACAAAATTCTATTTTCACCATTAGTTTGTGCTTCGTTTATGCTCATATGTACCCAAACATGAACTTTTGTGCTATGAAACTAGGCCTTTTAGATAACATTTAATGTAGGCGATCTACCTTAAGCTTAAGCTATCCCGCCACATATCGAAAAACCAAACATAACAAAATTCTGTTCACGCCATTCCAGTGTTGTTTATTTGTTCTCACATGTGCTCGAAAATGAACATGTGTGCTTCAAAATTAGGCAGTCTAGAGAACAATTAATGTGGCAGGCTAACTTTAGTCTTCCCTATACCATAACCTGTAGAAAAATTGAGTTCAAGCTGGCCCGCCGCATTTTGAAATATCACTGTAACAAAATTTCTGTTTTCACCATTCATTTGAGGTTCGTTTTTCCACATATGTGCCTAAAAATGAACGTTTGTTCTCTAAAACTAGTCATGCAATATAACATTTAATGTGGCGGGTTAAGTTGAGACCTGAAGATGCTTATTTGTCTTTTGGCTGTTTTGAAGACAGTTTGCCTACTCACATTAGTAAAATAAATGCTCCTTTTTTACTTTCTTATGGACAGAAAATATTGTAATAGTTAACATTTTGCCTTCTAGATTATGATGGATCTTGATGTTTTATGTGGTTTCGAATTACAAAAATGAGTATCACATTTCTGTGCGTTCTTAACTATAGGCGTAAATAAATTGAGCCCAATTTATCAAAGCTATGTTTCAGCTTGCATACAAATGTATATACATAAAACTCTTATCGCCCTTTTGCCCGACCTCTAGATATGGAAACTTTAAATTTTGGGGGAATATTCCTTTTAGGCCCTAGGAAATAGATATGATGGTATTTTCTGAAATACGACCTCTAAGAAGTTAAAAAGAGGGTTTGAAAGTTTTTAAAATTCACTGATGTATTTTTTGAACCAGCAGATATTGAGCTTGGAAATTGAAAATGACGGTTTCTTTCTAAAATTTGGTGAAGGTTTTTTTGAGGGTTTTTCAAATTTAATTCCCCAAGGGGGCAGAAAGGGGTGGCAAATCTAATGTCCTCCAAACTCAATAAAATTTAATATCTGAGGGTTGTTCGGGTCACAGAATAAGAATATGACATTTTTGTGTGCCGAACTCACATACTGGGTCTCAAGGTCTGTTGTGAGAAAAGAGGGTGGGAGTTCAAAACTTCCTAAACTAAAATAAATTACTATTTATCACTGTGGTAAAAGAATGAAACGTGTCAGAAAGCTAAAAAAAAATTACTCCACAAAGTTATAAAAGTCTGAACGTTTCTAACTTGTACATTGGATCTCAGGGAATTAAAGGAAGAGGGCTATAAACAGGAAAAACTTTGAAGTGTGGTAGACAATTTAAATATGACAGGTGGGTAGTATGGTAGAAACCTGAAACTTGGAAGAAAGGTAAATAAAAATACCTTGCCAAATATCTATATAAGAGTCCGAACATTTCAAATTTTTTATTGGGACCTCAGGAAATTGAGGAAAGGGGGTATACTATTTTAAAAAAACTTTTAGGTGTGATGGATTAGAACCTAGAGATAGCCAAATTAATCTTAAAATATGAAATATATAATTGGGGGTTTAAATAGACAAGAGGGAAAGATGGTGGAGGAGGGTGGGAGGGGGGGCTCAACATTCCAAAACTAATATACTCAGTATGTGGTTGAAAATTGAAATTCACAAAGGACCACAAACCACCACAAATAAAAAACATATTGGTAATTTAAATTTTAAAATGGAATTCTGGAAAATTGAGATATGGGAATCTATAGCCAGGATTAACTTTTGAGATAAGTTAGAGAGAAAATTCCAAATAACCAAATTAATCTTAGAATTTGAAACTTCTCAAAGTGAATAGGACAATTGGGATTGGAGGGGTTATAGATTTACAAAACTATTAGAAGCAACTTCTTCTAAATGTGGTAGAAAACTGATATTCAGCAGGCCATTAAAGATACCACTCCAAATAAGTCTGTAATTTTTAACATTTATTAATTGACTCTAGGAAATAAAGGGGTAAGGGGAGTCAAAACTCTTAGGTATGGTAGAAAATTTAAATTTGGGAGGCAGGTAGAAGTACAACTATAGTTAACCAAATGAATCTTTATGTTTAAGATTCATAAGAAAGAGTTGGAGAAATGAGGTAGACAGGCAGTGAAGGGGTTAGAGTTTCCAAAATTATAAGAATAAATTAGACCTACTTCTCACAGTATTAGACGATTGACATTTGTCAGGCGGGTATAAAACTGTACAAATTTCGTAAGTATTGAATTTAGGGGGGGGGGGTTGTCAGATTCCCTTCAAATTTATAAATTACATATACAAACAATTTTTGAGGGGGTAGAAAATTTAAATTTTGCATGTATGTTAAAAGAGCTTCCCATATAGCTGAATTACGTCCAAACATAAAATTTCAACAACTAATCTAGAACATTATTATCGATATGGTTAAGTTGAAATTTAGTAGACAAGTAAATATACCAAATAAGAACACCAAATAATTATTAAAATTTCAAATTGGGAATGTGGGAACTAAAGAGGGGGAGGAGTAAACTGACATATTTCCAAAAGAATTAGAAAATTTACTTTTTGGCATGGACAAAATTTAAATTTGCCAACGTGGTAAAAGGACCACCCCAAATAATCATAAACTTTGGAAAGTTTTTAATTTAAAAATCAGGTTAGGGTATTAATGGTGAGGGGGTGGAGAAAGGAGGGTAGTGGGGTGCCCTAATAATTTCCTAGACTAATAAAAAAACATTTTCGAAATGGTGGAAATCTTTAACTTTATAACGGCAGACGAAAAATGTTTAAAAACAAACAAATACTAAAACTTAATTATCTTAAAGCGGATCCACTAGTATTGCGAACACACAGCCAAAATCTGGAGGATAAACTAATGCCATTCTAGAATTGTTTTAACAATATAAATAAACATTTTTTGGTGACATAACTTGAGGACCATTATTCCCTTTTGGAAATCATGATGCTTAATATATCATATGTTTCTGTAACAATGTTTATCACATCGCTTAAGTTATATTATAATAGTGCTTATAAAATAGTGCCATACTGAAATCACATTTGAAACAATTAATAACATTTTAAAAATATGGCGAGGCAGCTTGAACTCAAGTCTACTTACATGTTACTGTATAGGGAAGACTCAAGTTAGCCCACTACATTAAATCTTTATAGATTGCCAAATTTTAGAGAACATATGCTCAATTTAGGGCACGTATGAGCAAAAATAAAGCACAATGGAATGGTGTGAATCGAATGTTATGTTTTGTTTTTCAATATGTGGCGGACTAGCTTGAACTCAAGGTGGATTGCCTTTATTAAATGTTATATAAAAGGCCTAGTTTCATAGCATAAAAGTTCTGGTTCGGCCACATGAGCACAAACGAATGGTGAAAACCAAATTTTGATACTTTGATTTTTCAAAATGTGGTGGGCCAGCTTGAACTCAATTTTTATGCATGTTATGGTATAGGAAAGTTTCAACTTAGCCCGTCACATTAAATGTTATATAGCATGCCTAATTTTAGAGCACATATGTTAATTTTCAGGCACATATGAGCACAAATGAAGCTCAAATGAATGGCGAAAACAAAATTTTGCTACATTGATATTTCAAAATGCGGCGGGCCATCTTGAACTCAATTTTTCTACTTGTTATGGTATAAGGAAGACTCAAGTTAGCCCACCACATTAATTGTTCTCTAGAGTGCCTAATTTTAGAGCACTAATGTTCATTTTTGGGCACATATGAGCACAAACGAAGCACAAACAAATGGCGAAAACAGAATTTTGTTATGTTTTGTTTTTCAATATGTGGCGGACTAGATTTAGCTCAAGGTGGATCGCCTTTATTAAATGTTATCTAAAAGGTCTAGTTTCACAGCACAAAAGTTCATGATCGGGCACATATGAGCACAATTGAAGCCCAAACTAATGATGAAAACAGAATTTGGTTACATTGATATTTCAAAATGTGGCGGGCCAGTTTGAACTCAATTTTTTTACAGGTTATATAGTATAGGGAAGGCCCAAGTTAGGCCGCCACATTAAATGTTCTCTAGAATGCCTCATTTTAAAGCACAAGTATTCATTTTTAGGCACATATGAGCACAAATAGAGCACAAACAATTGAACAAAAAAAAATTCATCAATTTGGCGGGCTAACTTGAGTTACGTACAAGACGTGTAATAATCACAACTTGCGAATGTGTGTAGTGCCAGGCCTCCACTGTTGTTCGGATCCCACGTTAAACTGCAGGTTCATTCATTTCATCTCTGTCACCTTACTATTAAATATTAGCGTAAGTGTGTATATTCTAAATGGGTAGGAAGACGTGGTGCTAATAATAATAATAATAATAATAATAATATAGGTATTTCACTTGTGTTAGTTGCGATTTTGATTGTATTTGCATTATACTAATATTACCAATATAGCCTATAGTTGTTAATTTTCATTATGTGTCGTAAGTAGTATTTTAGTAATAAAAAAATTAAAATATTTGTATAATTTATTATTGATCCAATAACATGTTTTAGAATAAATCAACATTAGCCTACTATATCATGTTTTAATGTAAAATGTATGCAGACTAATACAATTGTATTTATTATTGATTTTGTTATTAATTTTGTAATTTAATGCATATTCACAGTTCTGGCATGGTATATATTCGGGAAACTTTAAGCTATTACTTCATTTTATATTTATTCTTAGCACCACGTCTTAATATTATCATTTTTTCTATTGTGTACTTGTCTGATCTATACCCATTTAAAAGCACTAATAGGGTATAGGAAATAGTAAGGTAAAATTTAAAAACATTGTATAACCACATTTGCATGTAGGTAGAGAAGGAAACATAAAAAAAGAACACTATTTGTAGACACACACTCGGGCAGGATTTGATGCCCGACCTCCCCATCACTGGCAAACTAGACCTATCCCAATTTGACTATGAATGAACAAATCTGAGAGCTAGAATAATTCCAATTCTTGTATATGCGTTAGCCAGGATGAATTTCAATGAAAGACCAAACTAGTTGACAAATGCATTACCGTCTATTTGTGACAATATTAGGTACCTCTACTCTCCCCTAACGGCTCTCGTCAAGGCTATGTGTACAAGTTTAAACTCTACCCCCCGCCCCCCCCCCTCCATCAATACGAAGATGATTGCTGCCTGCTTAAAGGTCAGAGGATTATAGCTTTGTTTTGTTTGCTTGCTAACTCAGTCTCACTCTTTGGATGACTGAAGGGAAAAGGAGAGTGGTCTCTAAAGTGCTGATAGTTCGTTCTGGCAACACTGTGGACTGACTAAGCCGCCGAAGACAAAGTATAATTAAATTGATTTCTTCTGATACTGTAAATTAGGGGCTGGCACTGATGCGACTCTTGACTTCTAACGGACATTGACCAGGCCCATAAGAGGCCACCATAGTAGTTGAAAGATATGCTGAAACATGTGCCTCTTATTGAACTAATTTATCATCACTTAATAGAAGTATGTTGAAGAAAAAAACGATCCAACAGATTTAAGAGTGTTTCTGGGATTTTTTTGTTTTGTTTTCAGCAACGAGAAAAAAGAAGTCAATTGTAAAAAAAAACTTCATTTTATCATATAAATATGGAGAACTATACTAAATTAAAACCATAGGGTCCTAGCTATAAGCTGTGAGATAAATATTTTGTGATAAAATCCTGTGGTCACAACACAAAAACTTAAGATATTAGTTACATTAGAAACTATATCTGGGTCCAGCTAGTGCTGTTACCAAGTGTTGACTGTCCGAGACGACTGAATTGTATCCATTCAGACATTTCTTAAACAAGCACCACAAATAAAAAGTTTGATTTGTATCCATTATCATAATAGCCACAAAATCCTGAATTGTGTCCATTCTGAATGGTAGCCATTCAGACAGTTTTCAAATAAACGACTTTAACAAAAATCCTGATTTGTATCCACTGTAATTATTTGCAATTGTATCCACAAAATCCTGAATTGTATCCATTCTGAATGGTAGCCATTCATACATTTTCTTAAACGAGCACCACAAATAAAAAGTCTGAATTGTATCCACTAGAAATATTTGCATATACCCACAGAACCCTAAATTTTATCCATTTAATTGCGGTACCACTTGCCTGATAGATGACTATGTTCCAGGATTTGAAAAATGATGAGATTCGTAATCTTAAAATTTTTGTGGTGTTTGTCCCTTCCCTACCAGGAATCAACGCTTCAATTGAGCGAGCATTCTCATTGATAAACAACTTTTGGGGTTGTGAAAATTCCTAAATGTCTATTACTTGTGTTAAAGTACTTTTAGTGATACAAATGAACTGTTCACAAATGTTGTGTACAGAACTCTACAAGAACATTAAGAAAAACAAGAACCTCTTAAAAGCTCTGGCCTCATCGAATAAATATCTGCCAGGAACACTGAAAACCAGTAGAATTAGGAAAATGGACAAAAAATTCTTAATTTCTTATAGCCTATTATATTTTTACAAAATAGAATTTTCTCAAAACTCTTATTATCTAAACTTTTTTGTTACTGGGCGTCACTTAGTCTTAGAGATTGAGAAGAGTCCAATAGTTTTGACTACCATTTTTATGTAGCCCATTTTCTTTTTAACTATGACATATTATTGTAATATAAGTGTTTTTTTAATTACTAAAAATAAATAAAAA
>CABEEJ010008189.1:0-25422 GCA_901482245.1 Timema douglasi
CAATTTACCACAGAAAAAAATAATTCAAAACATCGGAGCAACTTTAAAGTCGTTGCGGACCTTTCTTTGGAGGTATCTTGTGGCTAAACGGTAAGACCTGTCAAACAACGGTTCTGGAATCACATTAGTTTATATACACTTGCAAAGAAAACTCACTGGGATAATCGAGTATATATATATATATATATATATATATAAACCCACACCCATTAATCTATTCATATATAGGCCTACATATATAAATACAAGCATCATACAAGTAACATTAAACTTACTTTTCCAGAAACTACATGGAAGCTAGCGAGCATGTCAGCTACATGAGACTAATTTGTTGTTTGTATCTGTCATTATAAGGCATTTAAATATGAGCTTTTGGGCAGCACAGAATGTACTTTAGTTCCGCAAGTGAGTAATCCGCGGGCCGCGGGTTGGACATGCCCGCCATAAACCATGCTATTAATGAAGCGAGTAAAATCTCCTTGGTGAAGTGGGTAGTTATGATGGATAACACCCAGGGGAACCTGTGCTTTAAATGACAGCTTACGTTGTTACCAAGCCAGCCTACCCTTGCCACCCCCCCCCCCTCCCCCTCTGCAGACACCCTTGTATTATCAGAAGAAAATTCTGGCTAAAAATAAAATAAAGGTTTCGCCTTTTTCCTCTTGTGTAGATACATGGTACTTCTACCAGAGAGAGACCGGAGCGGCAACCTGGTCCTCTTGTTCCGCATGGCCAACTACGAGCCGTCCAGGTTCATCCAAGAGAGAGCAGGCAAGGCCTTACTCATGTTGAACGACGTGGCTCTCTTGGAGCACGGCACAGTCCCGGGGCTCACCCTCGTGCTCGACAGTAAAGGGGTGGGCTTCAATTTCCTGCCCAGGGTCAGCATCCCTAATTTAAAGAAGATGATCATGTTTCTTCAGGTAGTGGTCATCGAAGAGTATATTCCGTAGCTATTTTGTTTTGTTAGGTTGTACAGGATTTACTAACTATGAGCGAATTAGTACTGATGGACTGATATTTTCTTATGTCCATCAGTCCATCAGTATTGCCCCTACACGATCAATCGTACTGTCAGAATTAATTATTACTTTATTAATACTGACAATCTGACAGATCGTGTAGGGGCCCTATTATAACGTGGTGAGTTACTGCCTAAAAAAATGGCTGCTGTGTAATGATGGGCACAATCGAGTAAAAATAATCAAGTAACTCGATTGTATAATCGGGAGTACTCGATTATTCCGGGATTACTTGAGTAACTTTACTCGGAACTTGTTATTCTTTTATTTTCTCTTTTCTTACTAGTTAAGTGAGATTCGACCTTATTGGCTGGACTGTTTACTATTCTATTTTCATATAGAAGGAGTATTCCCTTAGAGTTCATTTTCCACCAACAGTTTCTGCTGCTAAGCAAAAATGACCCTTTATGGTTTAAATGTTGCACATGCATTCTCATACAAAACACTCGCAGATGTAAGGTACACGCTAACTAAGCGTATCACATTTCCGATTCTTTTTTAATAGAGCTCGATGAAAGTTACTAGATTTTTTTTTTTACTTGGCATCTCGGCAGTCTTATTTCCACAATCGCATATAACGAAACTAATAATTGTAATTCTTAGTTATTTTGATTATAATTTCTCCTTAGTAAAATATTATTATTTATAAATTGAAACTAATTAGAACAAGTTACAAAATAGAGGTTTTCACTTTTAAAAAGGTACAATTATTATCAATTTCTTTAACATGAACGAATTAAGAAAAGTTTATTTCATTAAAATTAGCACAACGCTTCTTTTTTTTTGGTGAGACACTTCTTAAAACGCATACTTTCATAATGACTGCATGCAAAGTGGAAACTGAAAGTAAGGGGGTGGAGGTCACTGTCGGTGACGACTGACTACTACAGAAAGAGATTATTGACATGTGATTAGTATCGAATCCCATTGCAAGATTTCCTAGTAAGGTTGTCCAACCGATTGTCATGGGACGATTCGAGTAGATGATTCCAAACCCTTCCTTCACCTCTGACAAGACACCTTGTGAATGTGAGGAATGCCAGGTCTCCACCGTGGTTCGGATTCCACGTTAAATCACCCTACCATTGCACATTAGCGTAAGTGCGTATAACCCGAACGGGTAGTAAGACGTGGTGCTAATAATAATAATAATAATAATAGTAGATGATTCGCTAAAAAAATACTCGAGTAATTTTACTCGATTCTAAGAACTACTCATTATACCCATCACTACTGCTGTGTCAAACATTAGTTATTTTTTATACAATGACATACTTATTTGCTTAGAAAAATTGCAAGTTTAATACCCCACAAAGTGGATTATTGCCAGGGCATGTCAGGCTTGTTAAAACTGTGCTTGTGACCCACACTCACACACTCGGTCCCCATTTGACCATTCATATAAAGTTCCATACCTCACGCTGGAATGTTTATACGAGGCCAGCAAGCCGTTACACTGAATGAGGAGAACCATTCACCGGTACGGTTTAGTATAATTCCGCTTACCCTGGCGACAAACCACGCTATAACACTCGGTATACGGTACTAACAAAGTAAATACTTCAGTGGCTACATAGTTTAAAGCGTCACTCTCGCAATAGAATGGACTGCCGTTGACAGGGAGATCAAGGTTAGAATCCCGTCTGAGAGTACTGGGTGTGGTATTTGCTAAATGTTTTTCCAGTCTATCCGCGCAAATACTGCTACACTTCATCTAAATTCAACCTTCCTCATCCCTAACTCGATTACCAATATATGCGTTTAACCTGAACACATGGTGAAATAATAAATGAACACGTTTCTATAACTTAAAATGTTGTCTTAAATTAATCTACTTTAATTTTAAAAACCATTAAAAATCTGTTCAGTTAGCCAAAAAATAAGAGTGCATCACAGGACGCCTACACTAAATATATAGGAGAACACTTAAAGAAAATGACTAACTAATGTCTAGGACCTCATTTCTAGTAGCCTAAGAACACCACTTACATGGCCTGTTTTCGTAGTACTTCATTAAAAAGAAATCTACCTCGCAAGGATTGAAATCAAAGTGGTTATAGTGTTTTGAAAAACTTACTATTTGCGAGTGGATTCGACTCTGGGGAACACAATTTTTTTCAGCCCTAGGTTTTTGTGTCTAGTATTATGTATTTCTGCCTTTAAATAAATGATATATTTAACGCGCGGTTTCCGAACCGACTGACTATATCAGCACACGACTTGTATACTAACCTAAAATTATAACAAACAACATCCACTTCCCAAGAAATTAATTCATCACTATGGAAGGGGATTCCTACATTTTAGAAATGAATTTTTTTTTATTGAACATGCTGAATACCAAATCTGTGATCCGCAGTTCATCAGTGAGACATCTATTGACTTAGTTGAGTGGTTCCTGACGCTTCCTTAGTTAAATGTACATGTATACATATTAAATAATTTGTTTATTTCTTTTTAGGAAGGGTTTCCTGCTTTTGTATCCAAATTCCATATAATCAATTGTGAACCTGTCGTTGAGAGACTTTACGCACTTGTAAAGCCATTAGTGAAGAAAGAATTACTTGGCAAGGTAGATATATATCTATTATTTAGTAAAATAAAATATGTTATCCCTAGACAAATCTTAATTATGACCAAATGTAAAAACATAAAATAATAAAGTTCAAAATTATATTTTGTAAACAAACATATCTAGAGGTAGTGCGGGTAATATGGAATATAATTTATTTTTTCATTACTAAAAAAGCATATCCCCACATTTTGTCAACGAGTTTCATACCAAACTTATAATTGATATGTTTTTAACAATTTTTAGTGTTTAAAGCAAAATCAATAATTTTTAATGTCCTGTGGGAGCACTAAAAAAAATGTGGAACAAATGAGGGCAATATGGAATCGGGAGGGTAATATAGTATACTACACATTTTATATAAATATTTAACTATAGTTACTAAAACTAACAAATGTTTCATAAGAAAGTGTATAAAAATATGCAAATATTATGTGTAAGACAATAAAATAGTAATCAAAACGAATCACTGAAACTATACATTATTATAAAAAATAACTAATTAATAAATCAGTATATTAATAGTCAATTATTAAAATATAATAGACTAAAATATTGTAATATATTCTCTTAATATATTTCATAGGTGTTAGGAAAAATGTTTACATTTACGTTGACAAAATAAATAACTTGCCAAATACTTGAAAAATGTGCGGGCATTATGGAATAGTAGTATTACTTATTGCCCAACTCGCCATTTTGGAATACAACATTTTTTGTTGGGTTATAATAAAATTGCAGTATAATAATGTTTTAGCTCAAATATAAGCATGAATGAGCTTTAACCTAATGAACATTAGACTGCAAAAGTTTTTGTGACAGCCAAAACAATCGTCTCCCACAAAACAATCAGTTGATCTGTCGAAGTTCAAAATTGTTTTTGTAATAGTTGAAACAGTTAACGATGTATTTTGACACAATATATGAAAAACAATGGTATTCCGTACTGGCCGACTATTACATTATGCTCACATCTCCTCTACCAATTAAAATACGCTATCAGATTTTATTTATTAAGAAGTTAACATAATATTTTTTCGTACAACCCAAACGGGTAGTAAGATATAGTGCTAATAATAATAACAATATTAATAATAATGGTAAAATAATATATGAAAAAATTTCAAATTAAATACTAAATATGAACCTATTAAATAGTTTATCCAGCCTACCTAATTTATTTTGTTAAATATTTAATCTAAATATAATAATTATTTTAGATTTTAAATTTTATATCTTAGTTTATCAATATGAACTAGTAATGATGATGGTGATGATGATGATAAATTTTATTTAACTATATTTTAAAATATTACTCGATAGTAATGTTTACTTTTAAATATGTATTCTTAACATGTTATAATTTTTAAGATATATTATTATTTATATTATTATTATCTTAGTGATTTATATTAACTTATCTGTGTATTATTTTTATTTTCAATCGGAATTCATACTATTTGTAAAACGTTATGGTCACAAAACATATTATTTGATTTATAACATAATAAAATAGCTTTAGTAACGTAAGTAAATTGCATATTCTACCACTATTCCACTTAAAAGTGTTAAAGCAAGCATTGATTATAATAATTATTTTTTAAATTAGGTTGTCAAGATGGGTGTTAGAGGGATGGGGCATATTTGCTCAATTCAAAGACTTTTATTTTAAAATAAATATTTATAGGCACACTAGAAAATCTTAATTTTTATAAAAACAAATATAATATATTTATTGGAGTTAATTGGGGTTTAAAAGTGAATAATTTAGTTATAATAAATTGAAGGTACAGGGAATGCCCCATTTTAACTCAAATTGAGTTAGTGGTGCCATCTGTTAGACAATCTTAGGACCTTTGTGGAGTCTATATGTAGAAGTTGGTGTCCTGTAATATGTGTGTGGTGTGACTTTCCCGCATTTCATCTTCAAATAAGATCGTATTTTTAAATAGCAATTAAGTTATCCAAAAAGGTCTCTGAAAATGTCTTGAACAAACGTTTGTTGATCTGGAGACAAATATTTTTCAATCTAAAAAAAAAAAAGATATTTATTAAAACCTCTAATGGGCCAGTTACAATAGTTAAATATTTGGCCGTTGAAAACTTCAACAAAATCGAGAAAAATAGAATTATAAAATAATGTAATTGTTATTTGAAGATTGTGATCCATTCGTCTGGGTTAGAGGATTTCTACAAGATTGTTCCAAATGAGATTCTCCCGAAGGAATATGGAGGGGAGGCAGGCCCGATAGAAGAGGCTCACAGTGAGTTTAATGACACACACACACACACTCATCAATAATTACAGAACCATGATTGTTTTGACCATCACAATATCTTACTACCAGTTCACACATAGATGATAATTACTCGAATGGGAAAGGAATTATTTTAAAAGTAATCTATCCTAATTTTCATGGGAAGAGAGTGGGAAACCATTTATAGAAAAACACCCTCAATCGATCCGAACAAGATTCGAAACCTGATCTTTCCCAATCATCAGCAGGATAGTCCAACACGATAGTGACGGCTTTAACTATGCGATCATTGAACCGGATAGTAACTTATTAACCTAAATAATAGAATGTTAATCATTATTATTATTATCACCACGTCTTACAACCCATTCGGGTTATACGCCCTTACGCTAATGTGTAATGGTAGGGTGATTGTGAGATGAAATGGAGGACCTACAGTTTATCGTGGAATCCGAACCACGGTGGAGACACTGGCATTCCTCACATTCACAAGATGTCTTGTCATAGGTGAAGGAAGGGGTTGGTAATCAGATAAATATTTGCCGGGACCGAGGATTGAACCCCGGCCACCAGCACAGAAGTCTGACACCTTACCCCTAGACCACCAGGTCACCCTGAATGTTAATCGAATGTTTATGTAAAAGGATTAACTATATGCCTAAAATGCAAGCTTCTTCGACTAATAAAGTTTACTACTTCTCAAATTGGGATAAGAAGACCCTTTTAAAAAAATTAAAATATTTCTTAACAGTCAACATTAATAACATTTTATTATATTATCATTGTTAATAAATATGTATTGCCATTATCTATCTAAAGTTGCTGCATATCACATGATTTGACTTATGAATACGTAAAAGTAGATCTAGTCATTTAAGGATATAAATAAGTATGTGTTTTACATCTAATAATACATGCGACATGGTCTAACGCGCTACTCTCGTAGTAAACTAGGTTGTTGATGACGGGGAGATCGAGGTTAGAATCTTTGTCAGGTGAACTACGGTTTTTTAATAAGTTATTTTCCCCTCTCCCTCACGCCAATGTGGGTACATTTCCTATAAATCTAACATTCCTAAGCCCTAAAACCACTAACATAACTAGTACATAAGCGTATAACACGAACGGGTAGTAAGATATGCGGTGATAAAAAAAATCCCCAATTTCTATAAGGAAACAAATGTAATCAATATAATGATTATTGACATGACCCGCCTCGGTGGCGTAGTTGGCTAACGCGCTTGTCGTGTTGAGCTCGACTGCTGAGGACGGGGAGATCGAGGTTCGAATATCGGTCGGGTGAACTGGGGGTGGTTTTTCCCCCAAATGATTTTCCACTCTCCCTCCACGCAAATGCGGGTTCACTTCCTCTAATTCAAACTTTCCTAATTCCTAATCCATTAACGTAATTAGTACTTAATGCATACAAACCGAACGGGTAGAAAGACGTGGTGCTAATTATTATATTATTATTGACATGGATTGGACTTATAGAGTTTCTCATATAGTCGTATGTTTTTCATTTCAGAGCGATCCTACGAGAAAATGAAACAACATCGAAATTGGTTCATCGAAGAAGAGAAACTAAGAGTAGACGAGTCGAAGAGGTTGGGCAAGGCGAAAAGTGCTAGTGACGTATTCGGTCTCGAAGGCTCGTTCAAGAAATTAGACATTGACTAAAATAAATAAAACAAATACAATGTGAATGATCCTCAGTGGCGGATTTAACATTTTGGCGCCACAGGTGCAGTTATAATATGCCCCCCCCCTCCAACTTTTTAAAGGTTTTAGGAACTTTCGGATGAAAGACATGTTGGGGGGTGGAAGTTAGTATTCGAGAAAAGATTTCTACGAAAGAAAATCAGGCATGTACACGCCATAAACGTAATTATTAAAAATACAATTTTAAAATAAAATTTTAAAATAAAATTTTAAAATAAAATTTTAAAATAAAATTATTTTCCAAAAGGTGCCGCCTCCTAAAGCCACCGCTCCTATGCCCGTGCCTAGTGAGCCTATAATGTAAATCCGCTGGATGTGGTCCGTTGTTTTCTCAACATATAGATGATTAAATTAGGACAATTGATTTATACCTGACATTTTCAAAGTTATTAAATCTTGTCTATATTAGCTGATAAACATTATAATAGATCTAAAGGCTATTTTTATACCTCTCAAATATTCCCCAAAGTTGTCCAATTAACTCGAGCGAAGAGAAAATAAATTGAAATCTAATTTCACCCCGTTTAAAATTGAATTTTAAATCGTGTAAAAGCCCACACAAAACAAAACAGTGATTTGTCTGCAATAGGGAAACATACATTTCTCTTAAATTAAATTATTTAAAAATATATATATAAATGTTTGTAATTGTTAAAATAACAATAAAAAGGCAATCAATACTTAAAATTTAAAATAAATTCTAACTTCTTTCCCAAATAAAATAATGTCTAACTAGATTTATAAACAAGGCTAGTGTTCAAGTTAGTTTTTTGAAGAAAAAATAATATTTGAAAGGATGGTTATCTTATGATAGTTGTAGCATTCTTTATTTTTATTACATGTGTCCTTATCGATCATTTTTAATAAGGCCTATACTAATAGGTAAGTAAGTATTCAGACAATAACACAACGTCCAGCAAATACTCTATTCAAATAGCTTTGTTATTTTGTATTTTAATGGACCACAAAAATGGAATAATATTATTTTCCAACAATGTAGGCCTAAGCGCTTATTTTTTAAGAATATGAAATATGTTTTTATTAAAATGTATCAGTTTATCATTTATAAATAGTTCTTTAGTTAAATATTTTTATAAAAACACTTTATAATAGTGATATATTTAAAATATGTATACAAATATATGTCTATATTTTACGTGAAAAGATTTTTATTCTAAAACTGCTATGAATGATAATTTTAGACAGACTAACGTCAACTTAAATCTACATATAATTTTATTTTTAAATCTATATATAATTTTATTTTTTATGTTTGCACATGAAAATAAGGACCTAAAAGAACATATATTACATGCTATATCTGTAGTTATAATGCTAAACTAGATAGGATGATTATAGAACTGTGACTTTTAATGTGTATAGAAGATAATATATTTCTACTAAATATTTGTTAATGACAAAAAATTGTTAATTACCACATTTAATTTTTACCCTTCAAAATATATATTTCAACAAATGTTTACATGTTTTATCTCTCTTAGTTTTGATTTTTCTAACCACACCAAACTGCTGTATTTAGGAAATAAAGAAAATAAGATAATTATGAATATAAAACATGACTTTAATAATAAAATAGGGCAATTACCATTAATTATTTTTAAATTGTTTGAAACCATTAAAAAATACTCGAAAATTACTAATAAGTTATAAAAAAAACAATACTAGCCTAATCGAAATCAATTTTCGAATATTTATTTTAACCGTGTCCTTTAAGTATGAGTGGGAAACCTCCTAAGAAATGTATGCTTATTACATCAAACCAATAAATTAAACTAAGTTAATTTTATATGCCTACTGATGTGGAACCTAGGTTGCTTGTTTGATGTAATGTGATGGCTTAGATGGAAAACACACGCAGAATGGTATCTTATCAGAAGTGAGATAGTAGCTAGCTTACCTGTTTAATCAATATTGGAAACTAACATTAAGCGTGTGGACGTCTATTAAGTAACTGTCTTGTGAAGATTTTCAAACTTTGTTAAGTACACATTACAGAGAACACTCAGAAACTACGGCACTTCATTTGAAAGAAACATATTAAATTGCTTGGAGTAGCTATCAGAAGGAAAAAGACAAAATTCTGGTATGTTGGTGAATTTGATGGTTAAGCTGAAACTTTAAGAAACATATCAAGGATTTAATTTATAATAATAAATGTTATTCTTGAGAACTTGTGTTTGAGCTTATTTTACTTAATTAATATTTTTTTTTAATGTAGCCTACTTCAGCCTTTGTTAAATAAAACATTTATTTTATTATTATTAATCTTCTTGAGTTTCAAAATATTAAATGAGGCCTGAGTTTTATATAACAGTAAAAAATTCAATCATAATTATAATTTGATTTAGAAATGTGTAGCTTTTTCATATTTAGATTTATAATTATTTGTATTACTTCAATTTTTTAAATTTATATTTAAAGCCTTAATAATTAACATTTGGACTTTAGTCATGACAGATTGAAATCCGCATATAAAAAATTTTAGATATAAAACTACTATATTATTATTATTAGCACCGCGTCTTACTACCCATTCGGGTTATACGCACTAACGCTAATGTGTAATGGTAGGGTGATTGTGAGATGAAATGAAGGACCTACAGTTTAACGTGGAATCCAAACCACGGTGGAGGCCTGGCATTCCTCACATCCACAAGATGTCTTGTAAGAAAATTACTATAAAACAAACAAATAATTATTAATTTTTCTGAAGAGTATTCGTATAAATTCCTTGAAATCAACATTCTTAATAAAAATTAAAACATTTATTTAACAATATTTTAGTCGTCTTTGGATATTTTTGGCCAATATCTCGTAAGCCCTTGAGTATTGTGTCGTCTGCTATATCCACAAGATTAAAACCAAATTAAAAAAATTGTAACGTTTCTGGAGCTATATTAATACATACAATATTTTTAATTGCAATTACTTTCATCTGGAAGATTAATATTTTGTTTAAAATGAAAATGTACTTTAACTATATATGTAGTTAATATATTCTCCAAATATGGATAGGTATTGGATTTTTTTTAAAGTTGAAATTCCTACAAAGTTCTGACATTGAAAGCCAAACACTATAATATATATATATTTTTTAAATTTGGACATCCCTGACCACGTGATGGCAGCTCTCAGTTGGGTTTTATTTATTTATATATATATGTACAAACACATTGACATACATATATAAGATTAAATAAAACTTTTTTCTCTATGAGTTTTAAAATTTGATGAACAACTAGTGTTAGTAAATAATAGCAAATCGTTGGAAAAATACGCCAAAAATATATATATTTATGTTTTAAATTGGTAACCAAATGGAGCGCGATCCTGTTTTAACTCGACAGTTTTGCATTTCATCTGTTAATTCAAAGATTATTGTCAAATTCGTTGATCAGATTTAATGATATATTTAAGGGACATTCTTTGAACTTAGGTTTAACTACAATAGTTTATTTTTTAATTTTGGCATATATTGTTATTATTATTATTATTATTATTATTATTATTACTAGAACTGAATATTACTACCCGTTCGGGCTACAAGCTCTTACGCTAATGTGTAATGGTATAGTTATTGTGAGATGAAATGGAGGACCTAGAGTTTAACGTGGGATGTGATTAATACACGTCTTGTAAGAGGTGAAGGAAGGGTTTTGTAGTAACGTTAATAACATGGAAGGAGCGAGGTAAACTACACATTTTTGGAGTGAGTGATCTTGCTTTCATTCCATTTTAAATCCTCCACATTCCATGGGCCTAATGGATGAACATTGGAATTTTTTCTCAATATACATATATTTTAATTCTTCTTCTATGCACCAGACATGTGATTATACACATATGAAAAGGTCAAGGCAAAAATATAATAGCCCTCATAGATTCATATATAGATACACTCACTATTCAAACTTATATGAAATCATGAACTATATATATATATATATATATATACAAAAAAAAAAAAGAATATTTGTGGATAAGCTATACATACTCAAGGTCTTGACTGAATATAAATACTACTTGTAGTTCAAGAGACACGCCATCAGAAATAACTGCACACCATTTTTGTTATAAAATGAGAGATATCGTGTTTTTGCCTCAAACCCCTCACATCCCAACTTATAGCCGGTTACAAATCTCATGCAATCCACTTGATATATCACCACGTTAATAATACATATTTTACCTCACCAGGATTAGAACCCAATTATAAGAGTGTGTTTGAGATACTATTCAAAAGCAACCTTGCTTATGTTAGATTTCTGAATAAATATTAAATCGCCTAACCTAAATATTAGGTTTATGTTTTGGATATTAATTGAAAAAATAACTTTAGTTTATTAGTAATAAACTATTATCATCATAGATTAATCATAAGTCTTCCATAGCTCTTTGCTTTATCTAGGGTCAATAAGCGTAAGTTTTCAGTATATATTATCTTTGAGATATTAAGATAATAAAAATTGAAATATGACTTGAATAAATGAACATTCATCAATATGTTAGAAATGAGTGTTCATTTATTCACGTCACGTCTAAATTTCTACTATCGTCTTTTATGAGCTATATATCATATAATTATGTATATATATATGATTTATATGATATAAATAAAATATATATTATTTATATGATATATATCATATATATATATATATATATGATATATATCATATATATATATATATATATGCATTCGTAATTATTTTATCGATCACGATTTAAACCTTGCATTAATTTTTGAACACCGCGTCTTACTATTTAGGTTTATACCCGCCTCGTTGGCGTAGTTGGCTAACGCGCTTGTCGTTTGAGCTCGACTGCTGAGGACGGGGAGATCGAGGTTCGAATCTCGGTCGGGTGAACTGAGGGTGGTTTTTTCCTAAATGGTTTTCCACTCTCCCTCCAAGCAAATGCGGGTTCACTTCCTCTAATTAAACCTTCCCAATTTCTAATATATTAGAGTAATTAGTACTTAAAGCGTATAAACCGAACGGGTAGTAAGACGTGGTGCTAAATATTATTATTATTTAGGTTTATATTGAATATCCGTCAAATCAAAGCAAACAATTTATTCGAAAATTACGTCTGAAATAAAATAAGTAAAATATAAACATATATATATATATATAAATAAAACAATTAGTTATATATATAAAACAATTAGTTAAACAATATAAGTAGGAAATGTATCGTTATTTTAACATACCATTTATGAACACACTATTCAAAATCGAAATCCACCAAATTTTGATCTACATGTTAATATTCTTTAGATTATATGTTTTTTTAATAAAAACTACTATATTTGGGTATTAATGATCACGCTAATCAGAGAAATTACATAAATATATGGCATTTAAAGAAATTTAAATTGTATATGGGCCAATACCACAGACAAGAAAGATACAGACTCTCAACCTTACGGGTGTTTCGATGCGCTTCTTTTGCCAGCTTGAGTCCTTCAACACTGGGCCTCGCTAGTGTCACTGCTCGGTGATGATAGGACTAGCCGCTGCGATCCTAGTGTTGAAGGACTCAAGCTTCCAAATGAAGCGTAGCCATATTTACCTGAATGTTGAGTGTCTGGGTATATTATTTGTCTATGGCCTAGACGTATATAAAAATAGGAGTGTGGGGGAAAAAAAGAAAATTGCTACAGTAAGTAAAATATTGCTCCAGTAGAACTAAATAGAATATTATGTTACTCACTTAATTACATTAACAATTCTTGAATAACTCTCAAGGGTGTTCTGGAATGTAATGACAACCTTTTATCTTCATTTAAAAAGTGTATATTTAATGCCACTATGCTCATGACATAGTTTATATCACCATGTTAAGAAAATCAAACTTCATGTTTCTAGTGAATTAATATTATTTTTATTTTGGTCAATTTTTTGTTTGTTTGTGTTTAACTGTAAAAACAATGCCCCTTTCTCACCTTGTATACATTCTCATCTTAAAATTTCGAAATGTTTTTTATTATAACGCTTGATACAAAAATTACATAATAATTACGTTATGTATTTTCTATTGATATTTAAAAGAAAAATTAAATTAATTTGAAAATAAATTCCGGTATTATGTAAATATGGAAAACGTGACAATTGGACAGTAATTACTAGAATTATTGTTATTCACCTTTATATACCAACCTCTCTAGCGTCTAAGCTATATGTGATTAACTATTAGTAAGTATTTCAAACTATATACAACGCACTTCGGTTGCCGCATAGTCTAAGGCGCTACTCTCGTAGTAGACTAGATTGCTGATGATGGAGATATCATGGTTATAATTTCAGTCGGGTGAATTGAGGTGTGTTTTTAAAATGGTTTTCCATTCTCCCGCCACGAAAATGCTTGATTAAAAGAATTAGCAGAGTTAGTAAATAGGTGGCCATCCCAAACGGGGTAGTAAGACGTGATACTAAAAAACAACAACTATAGACATACAAGATGGACGACTAGAGCACAAACCCCTGTTGGGATGTCATCTTTAAATATTTATACACTAATTTCATAAGAATGTCATCTGTAAACATGTATCTATTTAAATAAAGTTGTTAAGGTACTAATATTTATATTCTGAAAATTGAAAAATGACACCTGAACACGGGAATCAAACCCGGGACCTTTAACTTAGTACGCCAATGCCAAAGGTCCAAGGCTCGATTCCCGTGTCCAGGTGTCATTTTTCAATTTTAAGAATATGATATCTAGATGGAGTAATCCTCACTTAAAAAAAGCACAAATAATAGTTTGGCTATTTGATTCATACTTACAATTATGTTACTAAGCTAATATTAGCTGATTTATGGAGCAGGGTCTTAAAAGTCCGTGTCTTTATAGATATATATCCAGTTAATGTTAACGCTGATATTTAAAGAGTAACTTCTTGTTGTTTAACTTCAGCTATAGGACGCTATTAATTATTATCTTTTTGAAAGTAGAACAGATTTTAGGTAGTTAAAGGCCCGCTTCCGTGGTCTAATGTTCTAAGACGTCATTTTAACGTGTTGGGCTGGTTTGTTGATCACGGGGATATCGGGGTTCGAATTCTGTTTGGGTCTAATGAGGGTGATTTTTCCTAAATTATTTCCCAGTCTTCTTCCAATCATATGGGGTAGATTACCTCTAAAATATTTCCTTTCTCATCCCTACACACTAGAGTATGAAATATCATATACGCATAAAAACCTAACAGGTAGTAGGTAGGACGCGGTGGTAAGAAAAAATTGAGTAAAGCGGGAATATTAACGTGACATAATATGCCTCTTCGGTGTAACCATAAATTATTTTGAAAATTAAGTTATTGATTTCAACTATGGAGTGAAAATTAAATATAAAACTATTTAGAGGCCATGAAAGATGTGTAGAATCTAAAACAAACCAAAAACAATTTTCACTATTTGTTAACCTCGGCTGATTTAAAGGCACCCATGTGGCTGGGCACAAGGATTGAGGCATCGGTATCGTATAGGCTGGTAGTTAATGAGCTTATATTTACGTGAAAAAATTCATGCTTTTAAACCCGGATTATAATTTTGAATTATTTGGTCCCAACTGGTTTATTTCTACAAAATTAAAACTTTCTAGTTTGTGTAAATATTCAAACATAATAGTACTATGTGTAGGATAAAAAATAAAGTAGAGTCTTGTAGGACTTATAAATATATATCACAAGGAAATCAAACTGTTAAAATGTTCAGCTGATTAGATAAAGCTAGACCAAATTATCAACTAAACCACTTCAAATAATCTTATTTATTTATTTAGCGTCATATCGTGACCTACCACTCGTGGGCTTGATTTGTCAAGATAACTTGTGGAAGGGGTTAGGCTGCAGGCAAGCTCAAAATATTACATAGGATTACGAATTTTTATTTATTAGAAGTCTCTAAAAGATAATAAAAAATGTTAAATTAAATAAAAGATAAAGAAATATAGAGACTGGACGTTCGCACTCTTGGAAGAATTGGATTAACTCGTGGAAACTTAGACCGATGGAAATGGCTGACACTGCGCGTGACCCTACAGAGCTCGATCGAAGGACACTGAGTTAAACGGATGCCCTCTAAGTACAAGTCCTAATGATTACCCAAATAAGTAGTCCGCTATGGCCCGGCGTAGGGCCTCGTGACTGCCTGCGATATCAATGAAATTGTGACAACCCTGATATCAAAAAATAAAAGGCTTTTATAGGCCGTCATGGCCCACTAGATCAAATATTGTTATGAATGGTCAGCATTATCTTTCAATCTTTCTAGTTCATTACGTCATATACGATAAGCCAGCACCTTTTAGGACGAGCGTCCACTCGAGTTATGTAAATCAAAACACACATTCAAACATTTTTCAGTGGTTATTACGGTATGGCATACATTCAAAGGGTATACAATGATAAATTATGACCATTATAAAAAACATGTAAGATATATTATGATAAATGTGATCAAATATTATACAATCAGTACAATAAAAAAAATTAAAATCACGCTAAGGTGGGGATGTAGGGGACGCATGAAAAGGTCAGCGTTTTTGCATTGTTTATAGCAAAAATATGTTGGCCAAAATTTATAAAATGTTGCTCCAGTAGAAAATTAAGAATTTTATTTTATTCACGGGATGATATCAACAGTTTTTTGAATAACTGACATGGTCATGGCAGTATTAGATGATAAATTGTTTTAAATGAAGATAAAAAGTGGTAATAAAATTCCAGAACACCTTTGAGAGGTATTAAACAAATGTTGAGGTCAACATGTAAAGAAAATGAAACTATGTTTGCATTTAATAAATATTTATTTGTTGTAGAGCAATATTTGATTTATTTTGACAAAGTTTTGTTATAAAGACTGCAAACCGCTTTGCTTTTCTCGCGCCCCCTATTTCCCGAACTGAATATTACACCATAAAGTCTAGATAGATTATCACAGATCCATGTCCAAACTAACTGCTTCTGGTGTGATTGTAGTGAGATCAATTTCACGAACCTTGGATAATCCTGAGGGGGTCTTTATATGCGTTATTGTTTGTTCCGGTTCTACGCAGTCACATTGTAAGCTTTGGTCTTTCCTTACTTGTAAAGCTTTGCTTTAGTTCTTGAACAAACGGTATCTTCTCGTAATTCGCTTTAGGCGACTTTATATTGTACAAAGCCATTGCATACCTGGAAATGGTCCAGTTGGATCTAACGGATATTTCTAGTGATATCCGTTAGAGGACGGTTATCTAAATCTCCATCCTTCATTCACGCTAAAGGATTGTGGGGGGCGGCTAAAATTCTACACATGGCAGCTGAACTGAATACTACATATCTCACGGTCAAAAATCTCAGCGGCAGCAAGTATTAGACATAATATTATTAATGGGTGTTAGAGGTTTTGGAAGCCTCCTATATTCAAACCCGCCTCGGTGGCGTAGTTGGCTAACGCACTTGTCGTGTTGAGCTCGACTGCTGATGACGGGGAGATCGAGGTTCTAATCTCGGTCGGGTGAACTGGGGGTGGTTTTTCCTAAATGGTTTTCCACTCTCCCTCCACGCAAATGTGGGTTCACTTCCTCTAATACAACCTTCCCAATTCCTAATCCATTAGATTAATTAGTACTTAAAGCGTATAACCCGAACGGGTAGTAAGACGCGGTGCTAAATATTAAATATATATAAATCCTATAATCAACAGCTTTGATTTTGCAACAAAAGTGTTTCCTGTTTTAGCAAATACGAAGCTTCACCAATAAATACATTGACATTTTAATAATGTACAAATTAACGTTCATTCGACCAAAATAGGTATTATGTGAATTTAATGCTGTGATACTATATTTATTTATTAGGCTACACCGAAATGTATTACTATTTTGACGAATACTATTAAGTGAATGACATTCAGTATTTAAAGTTTTATAAATATTCACAGTTTAATTACCCTTTTAGGTGGCCACATGATCTAAGACGTCACACTCGCAATAGACTAGACTGCATTTGACGGGGAAATGGAGCCCCAATCCCATTTGTGTTTACTGAGGGTGATTTTTCTTTAATGGTTCTTCAATCCCCATCCATGAAAATGTGGGCAAACTTCCTCTAAATTCAACCTTGATAATGGCTAATTTTATAAGTGTAATTATTTCATAAGGGTACGACCCGAACGGTTAGTAATACGGGGGTGCTAAATAAAATAACATTAAAACAATAAAAAATAGCATGTACCTTATTTTTTTCATATTGTTTGTTTAGATCTCGCTTGTAGTAAGCAATCTTTGTTACTTCACACACCTATAATGGATGTCAGAGCTTATATCTTTCTACAGGAGTGATTTCGAAATGAGCCGCATCACAGTGGAGGAAGAATACCGGAGGAACCCGGAGCTGAGACCGGAAGATGTTCTCTACTTGCAAGATTGGCTTTCCAAACAACCGCACCTGCCCAAAGTTCCAGGTAAACATTTGTGCTATCTTTGGTATAGAACTCTTATCCAATAAGGTTAGTTAGATATGCCATCTGTGAAGGAAACGATACCTATAAATATTTCAATTAAATTAAATATAGCTGAGATAAAAGATACTAAACACCGCAAATTAAAATAGAGACTTTCCTCAAAACTTACGTTATTTGTGAAACAAAACAATTTACATTGTTGCAGAAACACTCCATCAAAGATCATAAATGAAAAAATATACATTGTTAGAGAAACAATGAGAAAATTGCAACAGCTGCGTCAATCAAACAGATTTAAAAATAAATTTCAATATTCAAAGACCTCGTTAATTTTAGGGTTTGTACATCTGATTTCAAAAACTCCTTGTGGGAACCTTCCATTGAAAGTTTAAGCCCCATCGGTAAAATGGCTTCGGCTCTAGTCTGAGATACAGACAAACATACAGCACCGTTAAGACACATTTAATGTTTTAAGGGTGTAAACGTTGACATTTATCAAAATCTAGAGTTTTTTTCTTTACGATCACTGTACTTTTTGCTACGAGAGGTCAAAAAAAAGTAAAAATGACAACTTCTAATGGAAAAGAACCCGTTGTTTGGCTTATCGCGTAAACCCTCTTATCATTGAGCCATCCAGAAATCTTAGAGTATGTTCAGAATAAATTTTTTTACTGTAGATTAAGGCAATCATATTCCATGTGTGAATTCAGTGACAGCTTCATGCGTAAGCCAGAGATTTCAGTAAATATTGGGACAAACACACAAATTTAAGTTTTGATAAAAAAAAAAGTTTATTTTAGATGTTACTTACAAAAATTATTTTAAATTGTTAGGTTTTTTTTTACTTCTTTACTCTCTGTAAAAACAGTTAAATACTTTAAAAGATTAGCTGGTATCCTTTCACAGTACTTTCAATTATATATTCATAATTTAATAACTAATCAAATATTTCCGACCAGGTGACCTGCTGGTCTAGAGGTAAGGTGTCGGACTTCTGTGCTGGGGTCCGGGGTTCAATCCTCGGCCCCAGCACAGATTTATCTGATTACCAAACCCTTCCTTCACCTGATTAGACGTGTATTAATCACAACTTGTGAATGATGGGAATGCCAGGCCCTCCACCATGGTTCGGATTCCACGTTAAACTGTAAGTCCTCCATTTCATCTCACAATCACCCAACCGTTCGTTACTCGTTAGCGTAAGTGCGTATATCCCGAACTTTTAGTAAGACGCGGTGCTAATAATAATAATAATAATCAAACATTTAACTTACATAACTTGATACGTATACATTGTTGATAAAATCATTTAAACATTTTATTAAATCAATTAAAAATGAACAGTTTTTCGAGCAAGCACAAATTTTTTTAACAAAATGAAAATTTAAAAATATCTAAAAAACATGGCACAGACATAAATTATATTCAACGACTTGTGATTGTTTATTTTTTTTATTTTCAGAGGACATGATTATCCTTTTCCTACACTCAGGCTTCTACAAACTCGAAGCTACAAAAACTTACATCGAGACTTACTACACTGTTAAAACGCACGCTCCAGATCTGTGGAGCAAACGAGATCCTTTGCTTCCAGAAATACAGAATGCCTTGACCATTTTGTGAGTAGTGTTCGAACTAAAACAGATAACCTTACTTACTTTATGGCATTAAGAACTCGAAAGTTAATTGCTGCACTCACAGAAGTTAGCAAGCTATTCCTTTCTTGAGCTAGTTCTACCCAGTCCTCCTCATTACACATCATCCCTATTCTGGGCTTGTTCTATTCGGTCCCCTTCAATACATTCTATTCATATCACGATCTAGTTCTATCCATTCCCCCTCACTACACCCTATCCGTATCCTGAGTTAATTCTATCCAGTCCCTCTCATTACACTTTATCTTTTTCAGGTTAATTCTAATGTTATCTTTACATCTACGTCAATAACCTCCCAATGGTATTTTCCCGTTGTGTTTGACAGGCAATAACCTGAACAAGGTACTAGATTCTCCCATTCGCGCTGCATGTTCTGTCCGGCATAATCAAATGGATCGATTATCCTAATAGAGTATTTTGATGAGAACATGTAAACCATAATTATGTAAGCTCCTCCATTTCCCATTAGTCTCATTCTTTCTTGGACCCAATATCTTCCTAAGTACTTTGTTTTCCAACATATTAAATTTGTTTTCGTCATGTAACGTAAGAGACCACGTTTCACACCCATAGAGAACAACCGGTAAAATTATTGTTTTATTTATTCTGAGTATTATTTCCCTTGAAAGCAGGCGAGATTTCAGCCGCTTACTGGCCTAGTTATAGCATGCATTTCCAGATTATTATTTTCCTAATTTACATTATAATATAATTATTGCTAGCTAAAATTGTTTCCAAATATTTAAACTCACTAAAGCCTGTCAAATGATTTGTGTCTCAAATTAATATCTAAATTATCGTCCCTTTTTAAAACATTCGAATTAAGAAAGAAATCATAAGGAAATTACCACTAAACCTTTTACGATTATAGGTATTCTAATTTGCCAAAAGAGAGGCTATGTTTTAATTTGGCCATTGAAATTTTGTCTGTCTATTTGCTTGATTAGATGTTTGTTCAAAGATAGATGCCAAATGCGGGGACCAATTATTTTAAACGAGATTTGGTAAGAATCAAGGGCTATTGTTCAAAATACTACTAGTAAATAGATTAATCAGACTATATGCCTATTAAGAAATATATAAATAAACCATTTTTACTAACAAGTTCATACAAGTATTGTGAACACGCGAACTAACTGCCAAGTTAACTTAACCTGTCTTGCCAGTTGCAAAAAAAAAATGATGCTTCAATCCCTTCCTGGTACATTTAGGGTAGGTTTTCCTGATTAGTTTACCCATATTACTTCCCACCAGTGCGAATAAACTACCTCTATAAAACAAAAATATCATCTTGCTAATCACAATAAACACTCTTTATTTATAAATTTTAAAAAAAAGGTCAAATATTTAAACGAATTTAAAAATTTTTGAAAATAGCTTATTTGTAAACTCTAGTACACTAAAAAAATGTTTAATTAGTAAACATAACAATCTAATGGAAAAAACTATTCCTAAATAATGATTTTGTAATCAAAATTCTACTCCAATTTTGAAAAAGATCAAATCTTCTATGATATGTCTCAAGTAAATAAACTACCCATGAATTATTTTAATTAAAGATATTATTATATTATATTATTGATGATCATGGAAAATGGTCTCCTGGTACTCATTAGTAACCAAATTGCTTGAGCCACTTTTCAAAATACTCAAATTTTGATAACTATTTATAAATAAACTAGCCTTAAAAGAATGTTCTCCTAAAAATAACTATATAGTTTTAATTTTCATGTAAAACACTCCCAAGATAATTTATAGCATATTTCAAATTATTTTGTATTTTTGAAAACTACTAATCAATAAAATGCTCTCTAACAAATTTTTAACAAAAACCCAAGTATAAAGTGTGTTTTATGAGAAAATCTCTAAATTCCAATCTAAAGAAAATTGTGTAAGCCAATTTCAAAAAATTTGGAACTAAAGAAATCAATCAATAAGCTATCCTTAATTTGAGGGATAGAGCTAAATAAAAAAACTACTCAAGTATTTCCTTACTATATATAGATTATAAAGATTGAACAAAATCCATAAGACCGTTTCAGATCTGTGTCCAGGGATAGGTAGACAGACATTTGGAGAAACATTAATGTAAAATCTTCTTTTTGGATTGGGACACACATAGCACGTAAACATTCATTATAATCTAGAAGTCGGAAATGTTCACGGTTTCAATACTTTCTGAGTTGTAGTATTACTGTCTCATTTAAATAAAAAGTACCGGTATTGAAATTGTGAAAACTTTCATCCTAGAGACTACAGTAAATAAATATTTATGTTTTGTGTGTGTCCGAAATCAGAAAAGTGTTGTTTTTTTACAGTTATTCTGCCTGTCCCCGTATATGTTCGTCCGTCCCCATGTTTGTAAGTCAGTCCCCCTGTCGCGATAGGTCGGTCCGTCTGTCTGTCTCTCTGTATGTCATCCTGTCTGTCCGTTTGTCCTCAAGTCTTCTATCTGTTTGTACTAATATCTGTATTTCCCTCTGTCTTCGCTTTTATCCCCCAGTCGGTCAGTCTGCCCTTAAGTGTTCCTCTCTGTCCGTTTGTCCTCAAGTCTTCTATCTGTTTGTACTAATAATCTGTATTTCCCCCTGTCTGTGCTTTTATCCCCCAGTCGGTAAGTCTGCCCTTATATATATATATATATATATATGTCATCCTCTCTGTTCGTCTGTCTAAAAGCCTTCGTTATAACTGTTCTTCCTTCTGTCGAATAAAGCTTGATACTTTCGTTAGAACTAAACTATTAACTGAATAGAATTGATGTCTACTCGCACACGACTGCTTAGGTTGTCGCATTGTCTAATCACACTTGTGATGTACTGAATTAACAATTGCAGGGAAATAGGGATTCGAATATAAAGTCCGTTCACAGTAGGAATTGTTTTCTGAAGGGCCTTTTTTCCTACCAGAAATCTATTATATAGTAGGATATTGGGAGGAAAAAAGACCTTTCAGAGAATAATTCCTACCGTGAATGGAGTATATGCAAGGTGTATTAAGATGGGTTCCCCCCCCCCCCTAAATTGGTTCCCAATTTCCCTTAGCGTAAATGTGGGTACATTAAAATTAAATCTTCATCACTTCTAAGATAATAGTGTGAACATGTTAATAATCTGAATGAGTATTAAGGCCCGGTGAATCGTTCCACCCCCCACTACCTATACATAAAAAGACAAAAAGCGCACCAACCCTCAATTATTTTTAGCACCTTCTGGGTTATACACAAGTGTACTAATAACTATAATGTGTTAGGTTGAATTTAGAGTAAGTGAGCTCATATTTAGGTGGAGGAAGAGCAGAAAAACATTTAAACCACTCTTGAAACACATTATAGGTAGCCTAGTCTATTACTAGTTTGACACTTTAGACCAAGTAGCCACTGAATAGGCTCCTTACTAATTAGCGACATGTATATTATATCCACTAATCCCTCCCCCCACAGAAACGTGGCTATCCTGCCTAAGAAGGACGACCACGGTAGTGTAGTGATCATGACACGCCTGGGGGACAAAGACGCTTCCCACTACCTCGGCACAGAGACGACCAAGGTGTTCCTGATGCTGTACGACCTTGTGCTTCTCGTCCACGGGACGTCCCCAGGTATCGTCATCATCTTCGACAGCGACGGCTTCTCTCTGGGACATCTCACCAAAATCAACCTCGGCACTAACAAGAAGTTTCTCCTTTACACTCAGGTACGTTCATGGTCACAGACCATCAAGGGGCTACTCTTTGGTACAATTTCATAGCAATACTTGGCATGCCTCAAGTGCGATGCTCAATTAAATACAGGACGACACCAACCTAAACTCGATTGTAATGGACCGGTGCCGCATATGAAAGAAACTAGGCTATTCCATTCTGGTCTAGGTAGTAATCGTCCTGTGTTTAGTATAGGTGTAATAAGTCTAACTATGAAACTGGCCCATTCTGTACTGCTCTAAGTAGGCGTCGTCATGTATTTGGTATCACACCACTCTTGAGGCGTACTAAATCTGACTTTGAAAAGAGCGCTTAGTACAGTGTTTGCTACGCAAAACGAATACTATATTACTTTATTTTATGAAGGAAGTATATTATTCGTAGACTAGATATAATGGAGCTTGACGTTTCACTTACACTTCAATTACAATGTCCTTATCATCTGAGATACAGCATAGTTGAGTCAAGCTTGCTTCTTTTCAGGCTAAGCGATGTTTAGGCTACTTTACAGATAGTAATAAAATGTGTTTCACAAGTATATCTGTACCTGGGTTGAAACAGTTTGATAGATTTCGTTTTAACTTGATATTTACATGATATATGGCCGTAAAGGCTGCAAGGAGAGTCTGAAATTGCAAATAGATTCCATGATATTTCCAGGAAGCATACCCAGGACGAACGGAAAGGTTTCATGTGATCAACTGTGCCTCCATCGTTGACAGACTATTTTCCATGACAATGCCTTTCGTCAAAAAGGAGCTAATTGGGAAGGTCAGTTGATTGGATACTTATGTTAATACTATAATTTTAATTCAAGTTAAAATTTGTCAAATTAGAGATAAGTCAACGTGAGATTAAAAATTAGAAATAACCTTAGAATTGGACCAAAAAATAACTATTCAAGCAAATCTAAAATAATTTTCAAATTATTAGAACACATACCAAATCAGTGTTGCTAATTATATAATTTAGAATTAAAATTTTTGCCATAAATCGGGCAGAAAGTTTTTAAAACAACAATTCCACAAATGAATGATTGATTGTCAAAAAATTGATACAATTCTACTTTCAATAAAATCTTTACAAACATGCATTCAACATGATAGGTTTATTTTATAAGTGCATTATCAATAAATGCAAATGACCCACTTCAGTGACCGCGTGGTCTAAAGCATCACTTTTACAGTAGATTAGACTGCTGATATGGGAAGATCTAGGTTCGAATATCGGATGGATATACTAATGGGTTTAAAAAAAATAATTACTCTCTCCCTCCACGCAAATACAGGTAAACTTCCATTAAATGTAACCTTATAATCCCTAAAATCATTAGCGTAGTTAGTACATAATCGTGTAACGCAAACGGGTAGTATAACGCAATGCTAAAAATAAATAATTATAATAATAATAATAAATCATTTATTTTACAGACCTCATTCCATCCTAAGGGTGCGGAAGGTATGGAGTCATTCTTTAGGCTAGTGCCTAAGAGGATACTCCCGAAAGACTACGGGGGCGATGAAGAATCTTTCAAAACCATTCACCGTAAGTAGGCCTACATCGTTCAATAGATCGAAGGGTAAATAAATTAAACTTTACAATGCTAGTTGAAAATTTAAGTTATTAAAAATAACATCTTGTTTAATTCAAATTTATTTTGACAAAGTGTGTCTAACCACCCGAATAGGCTATCAGCATTAAATTACACGAAGGGGTGAGGAGTAAATAAAGTAAAAATAGAGTATAATTGCACCATCACATGTGTAAATGAATGATGGGAAACGATTTAGGAAAAAATCACTCTCAAAACACCCAAAAGAGATTCGAAACATGACCTTCCTGCTATCCTAAAACCAAACTAGACGATATTTATTCTTATTCCACGTGACGGTCGAAATGTTGAAAAATAAATAACCGAAATTAGTGTTATATGTTTGATAATAAATACAAAGTTACCGGTTCGATCGAGATTTGTTTCCATTGGTATTGGGTGAATTAATAACATATATTTTAAACTACTTT
>CABEEJ010008190.1:7464-25416 GCA_901482245.1 Timema douglasi
ATTATTATTATTATTATTATTATTATTATTATTATTATTATTATTATTATTATTATTATTAGCACCGCGTCTTACTACCCGTTTGGGTTATACGCACTTACGCTAGTGTGTAATGCTAGGGTGATTGTGAGATGAAATGGAGGACCTACAGTTTAACGTGGAATCCGAACCACGGTGTAGGCCTGGCATTCCCCACATTCACAAGATGTCTTGTCAGAGGTGAAGGAAGGGTTTGGTAATAAGATAAATCTGTGCCGGGACCGAGGATCGAACCCCGGCCGCCAGCATAGAAGTCTGGCACCTTACCCCTAGACCGCCAGGTCACCTTACTAATTATTAAATTTTTCCGACCTCACCCTGTATATTTGACAAAACATACAGCCTATACTAAATTAACACTGGGTAAAGATAATTATTTTTAAACATTGATTTATTTGTTGTTTTATTTTTATGTTTCAGTGCTTTTGGGGTTGCGTGGGGAGGAATACCAAATTTGTAAGTTCAACAGTATTTATTTTAAGAGACCATCTCATAACCGATTAACCGTGATATTAGATAAAAGTTTAAACTCTAAACATAAAACGTATCATATTACGATAATTCTGCACTATTCACATAAAAAATTGAAATAATAATCAGTGAAATAATTATTTTTCAATTGTATTGTGTTTAAAAAAAATCACAAGTGGGAAAATAGTTTCACTATCTGAATCAAACTGTTCTATAATTAAGACTATAGCAAAACTTAATAGGTTGGACGCCTAATAAAAGCTGTTTTATCCAAGTTATGATTCATCCGTGGCGTGAGACGGAATTTTAAAGTGGGCTGAAAGAGAATGTGATTTAAGATCCATATTTTGATATTGTAATAAGCTATAACAAATACTTTCTGCCTAAAATAAAAAATAGGTTTCAATAGATACGTTGAGCGTGGTTTTATAAATGTAGTAGCCTCCACAGTTATTGGAAATCTGAGAGTATTATCGCAGAATTTGATCGATTCTTTTTCATTTTCACGTTATAATTTCCCCCCCTCAAATTCCACTTTGCTTATAGCAAAAGTCAAAAATGTTAAGCTTACTATGTGTAGAAAATTAAACAAAACGTATCTATTGAATACATATTTTATTTATTTAAGCAAATATAAGTTGCAGTAAAAAAATAGCAGAAATACTGACCTTAATTTGCGTTATCTTTAATTCCATTATAAGAATTGATATAATAAACATGAATATTGCTATTTGTTATTGCAATGATATAGTGAAGATATTGACTGGCAGGCGGCAGCGATACAAGATAGTTTGATATGAGCTGGCATGTTGAGAAGGTTGTGGATTTAAGGAATTGCGCTGGCATCAGTTTGGGGAGGGTGTTAAACTATCTTTCAGGGAAAGATGACCTCAGCGTGGCCGGTGTGAAAGGGATTGATTCAGTGGTTCTCTGCTCTTAGAAATATACCACTTACTATTATATTGGTCAAGGTCACCTGTTTGATAGGCATTGACTTTGGTTTTCATGCTTTTTTTATTTGTCAAAATTTAAGAATCCCGCTTAAATTTCAATAAAACAGTGATTAACTTCCCGGAAGTTGTTTTAGGAAAGCGTAAGTGTTACCATAGATCTGTGAGATCTATAAAACGAAAGTTTTTTTTTTTCGAGTAACTGAAAGTTATAAACCACTCGCTCGGAATTGATGCTTGAAGGACTTATTTGAGAAATGTGCTCGAAAGGGTATTAAAACGCTTAACATAACAATTGATTAGAGCATTCTGCTGAGTAGATAAATTTGGGACATATTTATTTGAATAGAGTTGAAAAATGAAAGGTGAACACGGGAATCAAACCTTGGACTTTTGTCTTAGCTCCTAGATACCTTACCACTGAGTTATTCAGGTTTCATCTCGTGCCCAGCCATAGCTCATATTTGTAGGGGAAAAATTGTGATGGAAATGTTGGGTCGTCGATTAATTAGTCGATATTAAAAATGCTTATTTGAATGTATTGCCTATTAGTGCATTCGTGTATAGTTTACAACTTGTACAAACGGCAGCATAAGAAGCAGACGCCAACTTTGTTACTTACCCACTTACTTTACTCTATGGTATGAGGAACTCCAAAGTTCATTGCCACACTTACAAAAGTACGCCATCTAATCCTATATTGAGCTAGTTCTATCCACACCCTATCTATAAGTTCATTCTAATGTTATCCTCCCATCTACAGTAGACCCATGGCTTCTTTGGTGCTGATTGACAGCTCACAGCTGACTTCTGACAGTCAACATTTAGGTATATACATAAATTTTGACTCTCAGAAGGGACGGCTGATAAACACGTTTTGCAGATCATATGGTTCAGCGTAGGGATACATAATTTGGTCTGGTAACTTTTAAAAGACGTCAGCTGTCAACTGTGAGCTGTCAGTCAGCAACCAAGAAGCCATGGGGCTACTGTACGTCTAGGTATTTCTCAGTGTTCTCCTCCCATTGAGTTTACCTGTCAGTACCCCAAACAAGGATCTAGAGTCTCCTATTCGCACTGCGTGTCCTGCCTACCGTAATATAAGAGATTTGACTATCCTAACAATGCTTTTTTGAGGAGTTCAGGATATTTAACTCATCAGTATTTATACCCCTCCACTCCCCAGTATTTACATCATCCCATTTTGCACCAAATATCTTCTTAAGCGCCGTGTTTTCAAACAAACAAAGTTTGTTTTCGTCGTTTAAGGTAAGATACCACGATTCTCACCCATAGAGAACAGCCGGCAAAACTATTTTTTTGTATATTCTCAGTTTTACATTCCTGGACATCATGCGAGATGTTACCAATATACTGACCTAGTAATATCATGCATTTTTAGACTGTATTATTTTTCTAATCTCCACCCTAATATGGGTATTGCTAATTAAAACAATTGTTCATAAAGCTATTAAATTATTTCTTGATTCAACACGAACATCACGATCTTTAACTATAAAATATTAATAATGAATGACCCTGAGCGAGAGATTAAACAACACAGACAGCTCATAGCGCACCAAGCCGAAAATCCCAAGTTTAAATACCGCAAATTGGTGTTATTTTTCAACTCTATTTAAACACTGCTAGGAAAATCAAGTCTTGTAGATTATGGTGGGCAGGACATGCAGTGCGAATGGAAAAATCTAGAACCTTGATTAGGGTATACGAATATATAGATATCTGGGAGAGGGGTTGGTTTAAATTTATCATCTTGGCGTAAAGGGCGAAAATATACGTTTTGGTCTAAATTAAACACTGAATGTAAAGTTGATAGACTTTGACGAGTAAATTTCTAGCTATAAATTCGAGTGATGTGTCACTATTGAATATGTATATATATATATATATATATATATATACATACATATATATAAACTATAAGAAATTTTAGAATACTTTTTAATGCAATAATCTGCAGCCATCGCTGCAACAATCCATTAATTTAGTTTAATTTTTTAATCATAGTAGTTTTAACAAGTCTTGAATATCTGTAATGAGCATTTTGACATTTGAACACAAACTTTTTGAATGAAGATAAAAAGTTCTGGTCAAATTAAGCAACGCCCATAATCTTACAAAAACATGCTGAGGATATTTTATGTAGATGCTAAACATATCTACTAAAGCTATATTTGATTTATTTTGTCTAAAACGATTTTAAGCTATAAATACTGGATTTAAACAAATGTATCTTAATTAGCACCCGTTTTCCCCCTACTTTAATAAGGCAGAGTTGGTGAAAGGGTCGATGTGTTAATCCAACGTGTTCCCTCCTATTAATCTTAAGAAGGGAGAGTTGGTGAGAGTGTCGATGTGTTAATCCAACGTGTTCCCTCCTCTTAATCTTAAGAAGGGAGAGTTGGTGAGAGTGTCGATGTGTTAATCCAACGTGTTCCCTCCTCTTAATCTTAAGAAGGGAGAGTTGGTGAGAGTGTCGATGTGTTAATCCAACGTGTTCCCTCCTCTTAATCTTAAGAAGGGAGAGTTGGTGAGAGTGTCGATGTGTTAATCCAACGTGTTCCCTCCTCTTAATCTTAAGAAGGGAGAGTTGGTGAGAGTGTCGATGTGTTAATCCAACGTGTTCCCTCCTCTCAATCTTAAGAAGGGAGAGTTGGTGAGAGTGTCGATGTGTTAATCCAACGTGTTCCCTCCTCTTGATCTTAAGAAGGGAGAGTTGGTGAGAGTGTTGATGTTTTAATCCAACGTGTTCCCTCCTTCCCACCTTAAGAAGGGAGAGTTGGTGACAGTGTCGATGTGTTAATCCAGTGTTCCCTCCCTCCTGCAGGTCCAGGATGACGGCTCCGTCAACCAGCAGTATCTAATCGACATCGTGACCGAGAAGATTGGCAAAATTAGCGAGGACCAGGAGACGGTTATGAGGTTCATGTTCTCTTCGTGCGAGGAAAAAAGTAAGGAACTAATTTTAAGCCGGTGTTACTTTCTTCCTAGAGATAATCACGATGGAAAGATTTGATAGATGATAGTTCCTACCAGTTGAGATTTATCTCTGGACGGTTGCTTTACATTTCAAATTTTCATAAGAAGATCCTTTTAGAAGGTGACCTGGTGGTCTAGGAGTAAGGTGTCAGACTTCTATGCTAGCGGCCGGGGTTCAATCCTCGGTCCCGGCAAAGATTTATCTGATTACCAAACTCTTCCTTCATCTATGACAAGACATCTTGTGAATGTGGGGAATGCCTGGCCTCCACCGTGGTTCGGATTCCACGTTAAACTGTAGGTCCTACATTTCATCTCACAATCACCCTACCATTACACATTAGCGTAAGTGCGTGTAACCCGAACGGGTAGTAAGACGCGGTGCTATTAATAATAATAATAATAATAATAATAATCCTTTTAGAAACCACTATCATGTTTTTCTGTTCCTAAAAATTAATACCATTTTACTAGACTATGTTTGTTATATTAGGGGCCTATAGATAAATAGCTATCAGTAACCGGCTCCGTGGTGTAGTAGTCAGTGCACCTGGCTACAAACCTAGGAGTCCCGGGTTCATTTACCGTCTGGTACCTTGGATATCTTTACCTTAAAGGGAATGTACCCAGGGTTTGGTTAGTTAGACTTGATTAGGGTTAAGTCTCACAACGGATCCACAACTTCATAGTGACTCTCATCACATCAACTCATTCCTTAGACAACCTCCTAGGGTGTACCCTGGGCAACGCTCTGTGCCACACATGTGTCTACACATGAGGCGACCGAACGAGGATGTCATGTGCCTCCCGGTCATATGGGCCATACGATAAATAAATAACAGTACTGACATATGTAGATCACACGACTTGACATATGAATACCTAAAAGTAAACAAAATAGCATTTATAACTTTTAGATAATTCTCTTCCTATAGAAATTGGAATGTAACTCATGTGTTCCAAGTATTCCCGTAATTGGGGCGTCTTTATTTTATTTTATTATTATTATTATTATTATTATTATTATTATTATTATTATTATTATTAGCACCGCGTCTTACTACCCGTTCGGGTTATACGCACTTACGCTAATGTGTAATGGTAGGGTGACAGTGAGATGAAATGGAGGACCTACAGTTTAACGTGGAATCCGAACCACGGTGGAGGCCTGGCATTCCCCATATTCACAAGATGTCTTGTCAGAGGTGAAGGAAGGGTTTGGTAATCAGATAAATCTGTGCCAGGACCGAGGATTTAACCCCGGCCGCCAGCTTTATTTAATTCTTGAGATGGTTTCTGATCTCCCATTTATGTCCAGTGGCCATTTTACTTACATGTAGAGTTCTTGTTTGAGTCATAGCGAGGAATTTTGAGGGTAGCTTTAAGAAAGTATAAAACGGATGATTTAAATTACTAAACAAATAATTAACTTTGGATCACTTTGACCTTACCTGTAGTCGGATCGCCATAGAAAGAATCACCTTCGGTCAATGTTGGTTCTACTACTGGAACATTTATTTGGATATAACTCCTTAGAGGCTATTATTATATCGGTTAGATCATACTTAGACACTTTACTAAGAATAAAGTTTATCCTAACCGAGATTTGAACCGGATCCTATTAAAGTTAGTCAATGCTGGAAGCGAATGAGGACTAAACGTTTTTAGACCCCGATAGAGTTAATTGAATACTACACACTTTTATTTTATTTTAACGTGAACGTTTTGAACTGACTAATTATACACCACTTATAAACTAACTTAAATCTATAACAAACACAGCATCCAGCCCCCAGGCGTTAATTTATCACCGTGAAAAGGGGATGGGGGGGAAATACATTTTTCGACCATGCCAGGAATCATACCCGGGCTATTTGAAAGTTGATGAGAATAGTTACACATAAAATTAATACAATTTATTTTTGAATTTTTTTTCACTGAACAAGAGATATTTAAGAAAATATAGATTTTTAAAAAAGTTCCAAAAATGTAAAACGTGTAATGCCTACGAAATACAAAAGTAAGCATTTCTGTCTTATTTGAGACTGTATTAATAAATAATGGTTATAGATTTTTCGTGAAAAAGAGCACTTGGACATTCTTTTATCCTCTCTGGGGGTATTTAGTAGTTTAAAGACTTTAAGAGACTGTAGATTACTGCATTTATAAACCTGCATGCGTTATAAACACAGTCTCACTAATCGCCCGGCTGAAGTAATACAAGAACAAAAAAAAAAGTGTATAATATCATTATCAAATGAACGTTAGGAACGCTATACGTGACTAAAATAACAACTTTCCCTTCAAAAGTACCTTCAGAAACGTAATATTACACAAGATGGTTGATAATTATAGTTTTTAAATGTCTTTAAACGACTCTGTGAGTTTGTGTGTGTCTGAGTGTGTGAAACACCAATTGCAGATAATAAAACTCGCAAATAAGCACGAGGTGGTTAACGATGGTTTGACCATGGAGCTCCATCCAGGATGTTGTCCAGTGGTCATCGTGGCCAACTACAGGTCTAGGTCTGGTTTGTACTCAGACGGTGCCTAAGAGAACGAAGAATTTGTGTATTTTTTTCCCCTTTTGGCTTGATAATACAATCCCAAACCCTCGGGTTGGGTTTTAATCATTTTAGCCATTGGGAAAAAGGACTTACTTGATACAATATATTTATGTGAATGTATTCTTTTCTCTAGTAACTTTTGAAATAATCAATGTTTCTGGACCAAACTTGAAAGATACAATAACATTTTCTGGTTTGATCTATTGGTCAAGAATGTCATAGATATGTGAAAAATTAAAGTAACATAAATAGTTTGATACACTTTAAAAAGTTAACATACCTTTGGGAGGTATATTATTAATTTTTTTTACGTTTGTATTTAACATAAATTATTTTGATTTTCAACAATTAGAAAATGACTTAAATTTGGTGAAATATTTAAAAAATAAATTGATATCTTTCGAAATCAACAAAATTCTGAATAAGTATTGTGGCATTACTAAATATTTTTTATTTGTTACTATGAACTATATAAATTTGGCTAAACGTGTTTATAACTTATAATATTTATTAAATATAGAGAACTAATCATAATTTTGGGTCTGAAGCTAATGGTGTGTTAGTATAGAAGGTCCAAAGTTTGAACAATAATTACGGAAAAATTATCTTTAATTCGGTGTCAACAACACTTGATCATTTCTTATAGTACCTTGAGGGCATTTCTAGTAATTGGAAATTATTTTTTCTGCTGACTCATAGGGGCCATATCTACTTCACCAAAGAAATCAATACATAACCAATAAATGATCAAATTTAATTCAATTTCAACACAGCTCTTTATTTATACAGCCTCAGGACATTACAATATTTGTCAAGTTCAGCTGCTTTTCATACGATTCATATTTACTGAACTGAGGGTGTATAAAATTGAGAAAAAAATGGACCTCATAATACTGTATTCAACCCACTAAACAAATAGAACTAGTTGGAGAGATAATTTATTATATGTTTGCCTAAGCTGCCAAGATTACATGGGTAAGTGAAGTCAATTATTTTTAGAAGTAATTGATAATATCTGTCGGATAAAACTGATTATAAATCAAATAACTATTTTAAAAACTTATTATTTACAAAATGTGTGTCATAATAGACAAACAAAAAAACTACATTTTAATAAATTTTTTTTTAAATCTCTCAGAAATAGGCCAAATTTTCAAAAATAAATTATTTTAATCGAACCATAACAAGCTCGATCTATGTATATAAAGTAGAAAGTCATTGTGTGTGTATGTCCAGAAAAATATTAACTACTTCTGGATAGGATAAAAAAAACTGAAATTTGGTTGGCGGCTAGAATAGAAGGTTTGCTTCATATAACAAAAAAAAGTCTCAAAATGGTAAATTTAAAAATAGGGCGCCGGTAATTTGGAAGTCTATATACAGCAAAAGCCTATTAGGGTAGGTAGATAATTGAAATACTCCAAATAGCCAAACTTTTCTTAAAATTTGGAATTTAAAACTGAAATTGGGCAGGGAGGTAACTAATCAAACAGATCTTAAAATTTGAGATTTAAATTTGAAAATGATGAAATGGGAAGAGAGATTAAAAATCTTCAAAACTAACAGAAAAAAACAATTTAAAACGATAGTATAACATTTAAACTTGGCAGTAAGGTTAAGAGGCTAACCGCATGTACACCTTGAAGCAAGAATTTTACGATTTTTATTATATTTATCCTTTTTAACCTTTTAATCTATTTTACACTTTTTAACCTTTTTAATTCCCCCCTTTACTTTAAGAAACCCGATTAAATGTATATTTGTTACTCTGTTTATTTACCCTTTATGTCCTTTTTGCGCCTTTTACATCGTTTTAACCTTTTCACTCCAAAATATTTCTACGAGGTTTAGCCGGGTAATTAATGTAAAAAAGAAGCAAAAACGAAAACAAGATCAAAAAGGGTAAATATGGAAAAAAAGCAAATGATAAATAATAAAAATAAAAAGTGTGGTGAAAAGCTTATTTTTTTTATAACTAAATGGATCAACCCGCATAACATTCATATATTGCTTCTCAACAAATTGGTTTCAGTTTCATCATGAAGTTTTTTATTTTACTTTTCATTTATTAACCTTACTAGCATAAAGTACCCGGCTTGCCAGAGTGAAATAGCATACAATAAATTATTATTAGCACCGCGTCTTACTACCCGTTCGGGCTGTACGCACTTACGCTAATGTGTAATGGTAGGGTAATTGTGAGATGAAATGGAGGACCTACAGTTAACGTGGAATCCAAACCACGGTGGAGGCCTGGCATTCCCCGTATTCACAAGATGTCTTGTCAGAGGTGAAGGAAGGGTTTGGTAATCTGTGCCAGGACCGAGGATTGAACCCCGAACCCCAGCACAGAAGTCCGACACCTTACCTCTAGACCACCAGGTCACCCCAAACGGTAAAAATAGTAAAAAGATAAAAGGAGTAAAAAGTGTAAGAAAAATTTAATCAATTTTGTTAAAAGGTAAGTAGAATAGTAAACATTATAAACATGATTCAAAGACTGAGAAGGACTTTAAGAGGGGGAAAAAACTAGATTATTTGAGAGTAAAAAAAAAGCAAAAAAGTGTAAAAAGTTATTTTGTTAACAGCGAGATAACATAGCCTTGTGGTAAGGAAATGCGCGATAAACTAATTTTTTAGTGATGGTTTGCTATATTTAAATGGGTTAATCACTTCGACTAATAAACAAGATCCAAACAATGGCATTGAAATAAATAAAACCCAATATTAATTATTTTATCTTTAGTTTATAGTTTTGATAGTTTTGTTTGCTTTATATTTATTTTTACTGTAACTTTAAACATTATTATTGTTACTATAATCATCGTTAGTATAAATTGTCACACTGACCATGATAGTTAGTGTTTGTATCAGCTACGTCACTACCACTATCATTATCACCGTGGCTCGCTGTTATCCTTAGAACTACTATAGTCTTATAATGATCATTACCGTCAAGATATTTACAATGTAATTAACCAGTGGCCGCACTATTGTAATATAGTAGACTGCCGATGACGGGGAAATATGGTTTCGAATCCCGGTTGTGTGTACTGAGGATATATTTATTTTCAAAATGGTTTTCCACTCACTCTTCACACAAGTGTGGGTACACATCCTCTAAATTCAACCTTACTCATCCTTAATCCATTAGCATAATTAGTAGATAAGGTGACCTGGCGGTCTAGGGGTAAGGTGTTGGACTTCTCTGTTGGGTGTCCGGGGTTCAATCCTAGGTCCCGGCACAGATTTATCTGATTACCAAACCCTTCCTACACCTCTGACAAGACATCTTGTGAATGTGAGGAATGCCAGGCCTCCACCGTGGTTCGGATTCCACGTTAAACTGTAGGTCCTCCATTTCATCTCACAATCACCCTACCATTACACATGAGCGTAAGTGCGTATAACCCGAACGGGTAGTAAGACGCGGTGCTAATAATAATAATAATAATAATAATAATAATAATAATAATAATAATAATAATAAGTAGATAGGCGTATAACGTCAACGGATAATAAAAGGCAGTGCTATATATTTTAAAATATGAATCAAAACCATTATCCCATTCATAATTTTGTAACCTAGTATTATTATTTGAAGTTATATAACTAAAATGATATCAGGAAATGGAATTGAACCCCGAAACCTTTAACTTTTAAAAGAAGTGGCTCTTCTGGAACTTACCAAGAAGAGAGCCAACTCTATGACTCTAGGACTTCAAACTACTTATTACCTTACCAGATGGGTTGGGTTGGGTTTTCCCCACAGGGTGGTTTTTATCAATACTCTTTCCAGGCAAGTACTGGTTCATTCCATACCACCACTGTCCCCTTGTATAGAGTAGTTTTTTTTCATTAGCACCACGTCATACTACCCATTTGTGTTGTACGCAAATGTAACAATTACGATAGGGGCCTTAGTGACGAGCAAGGCTATATTTATATCAAGTGTACCCATATTCGCGTGGAGGGCGAGTGTAAACACTTGCAGGAAAAACCACCCTAAGTACACCTTGCCGAGATTCGAACCCGTCCCCGTCCTCCCCGTCCTCTGCAGTCTAGTCTACTGCGAGAGTGATGCCTTAGACCATGCGGCCACCGAGGAGGGTAGTGACGTAGTTGAATCACTAACCTACTGACACTTGAGTGAACTAATTATAAAATGCTTGTTAATTATTTGTCGCAGTCAAAGAGAAGTCCGGGTGTATACGTGACTTCAAGAGTCTGCACTGCGCCTGGGGTGACGAGGGCTGGCCGGGGGTGAGTACCGAGTAGTTAGTTGACACCTCTCGCCAGGTATCGAACACAAGCTCGGGTGTTGTTTGAGTCAGTGGAGTAAGTGCTTGTTAAGAGCAGGGCGCTCGCTGTCATCTGTCCAAATAATTACTTCACATCTCGAGTTGAGCGTATTTATAGTCTATATCAGGTCGTCAGTCCATCCCTCTTAGAGCTGAACTGCTTGTCAATTATACACCGGGGGATTGATTGACTCCCGAGATTAGAGAGCAGTACGGTAATTTAGTACTCGTCCATTGGGCTGTTGATATCTCCCCAGCTTTCAAGTAATGTTAAACTATATAAATATACAAAACAATAATATTACCAGTTGTTATCTATGGGTGTGAAAACAGCGTCTCTTTAACTTACATGACGAGAAAACCAATCTGTGGTGTTAGAAAACAAGATGCTTAAGATGATATTTGCTCCAAAAAGATATAAAAATGCTAGGGGAGTGAAGGATATTACATAAGGGTGAGTTACATATTCTGTACTCATCACCAGACATTGTTAGGATAGTTAAATCTCGCAGGTTACTGTGGGCAGGACATGCAGCGTGAATGGAATAATCTAGAACCTTGTTCAGGGTATTGACTGGTAAAACCAATGGGAAGAGACAGTTGGGAGGAGCTAGACGCAGATGCTAACATAACATTAGAATGGACCTGTAAGATAAAACGTGTAATAAGGTAAGGTGGATATAACTAGCACAAAATAGGGTTTAATGAAGGGGACTGAATAGAACTAGATCAAGATAGGGATAGGGTATAATGAAGGGGACTAGATAGAACTAGCACAAAAAAGGGATAGGGTGTAAAGAGGTAGACTGGATAGAGCTAGCTCTATATAGGAATAGGTTTAATGAGATGGAGAGGATATAATTAGCTCAAGATAAGGATAGGGTGTCATAAGGTAGACTGGATAGAACTAAATCACGATAGGAACAGGGGGTAATTAAGTGGCCCGGATAAAGCTAGCTCAATATAGGGATAGGGTATGCTAATGTAGACTGGATATAACTAGCTCAAGAAAGGGATAGGGTGTGATAAGGGGGATTGGATATGACTAGCTCAAGATAAGTACAAAGTGTAATGAGGTAGATCGGATAAAGCTAGCTCAATATAGGGATAGGGTATGCTAATGTAGACTGGATATAACTAGCTCAAGAAAGGGATAGGGTGTGATAAGGGGGATTGGATATGACTAGCTCAAGATAAGTATAGATGGCGTACTTTTGTAAGTGCAGCAATGAATTTTTAAGTTCCTGGTGCATATAGTAATGAAGTAGGTAGGTAAGTAATTAGATAGGTAAAGTCTTTTAATGAGAAGCTAGGGCTGGATAGTGCAGAAGGTTTGTCATAAAAAAACTGCAAAAATAGTGACCTTAGCTTGCGTCCCCTTTCATCCGATCTTAAGTATTTTCCGTACTCACTCAAGGAGAATCTTGATGAATTTACTAAAATTCACCTCTCTCGTCCTTTTCTCTTAAAGAAGACAGATATTAAATCACTAACAGAACTAAAATGTACTAAACAATATAATGTTTTTTTTACCATAACTTTGAAATATGTGTTTGAGTAATATCAGCTTGAAAACGTTATCAATACTTTTTTGTTTTGTTTCAGAGTGATACGAGTGATTTGTAATGATCCATTAAATAGATGGAAGACACCACACCTAAGCAATGATCAATAATAAATGCAGACAATACAAGAAATCTTGTCTTACAATCGCGGTATAATTACAAATAAAATAAAAAGTATCAAAAAAGATACAGTTGTTAATATGTACTTACAGAGATTTAGATAAGAATAAATTTATTTTGACAATATGTATACGTAAAGTAATATACTTTTTGAAAGATATTATCAATTGATATGAAATAAATCTGATAACTTAATACAATTATATTAGCGTTGACCAAAATAAAATGTTTGGATTTTCTAAATGTTTATTCTTTACAGAACCTTGTTATCAATTGAATAATTATTCTAGTCAAGCCTTGCATTGACAAGCACATTTTACTACAATCTTTTTATAGAACATGTTAAAAAGCTAGTAATAATCTTCTCGAATATTGTTTATTCTCATTTCTGAGCTCCTTGCCAAATTGTCTACTCACGTTAAATTTTGGTTTTTATCTGGCAGTTTAATGTGTATTTAAAAATACAGTTTTAGTAAAAATACTATTAATATAATTAAATATTATCAATGTTTACAGAAAAAAAAATTGTTTGTATTTCATAAATGTTTCTTTCTATCAGACATAACATATTATTTATTAAATTTTGATCCGTTTGCTTTAAAAAAAGTATGATTAACAGGTCTTTATTTATTTTACAAATAATCCCAATAATTTGTTTTGTGAGTGTTTAAAAAAAAAATTGATCTTGCGAAAAGCTTCTACCACGGCCAAGTGTGTTAAGATGCCAATCACCTTCTTCGTTGACCGATGGTCTAAGGCAGGGGATCCCAATTATTTTTGATGGAGGTCCATTTTAAAAACTCAACCCCGTCAGCGGTCCAAAAAAACCCCTTAAACAGTGACTAAAATTCAAGCCCAATAGGACTATACTGATTCAAAAACTGGATTTATTTTTCCTTTTAGCTATTTTACTACTTTATTATTGCTGTCCCTACATGTCTACTACTCGCCCACCACTGAAATAGAATCATTTATTCTGTTTATATCTATCTCGTCAAGGTCCTTAAAATGTCTCTGCGGTCCGGATGAGGACAACTGTCCACCATTTGGTGACCAATGGTATAAGGCGATACTTTCGAAGTAGACTAGACTGCCAACTATGGGGAGATCAAGGTTCAAATCTTGGTCGGGTTTACTGAGGGTGAATTTTCCAAAACGGGTTTCCAATATTCTTCCAAGCAAATTTGGGTAGGAGTCCTCTAAATATAACCTTTCTAGTCCCTAAAACCATTAGCATAATTATTACATAAGCGTATATCCAGAACGTTTAGCAAATCGCGGTGCTAAAAATAAAAATAAAAATATGCCTGACGTCATCTTTCGAAGTTCTCCAAGGTTTTTGCGTTTGACTCATAGATGACGACATAGAGTGGAAATTTACTGTGCAGGATACGAATAGTTTGGGTTTAATTACCATGGTATCATTAAACTGACATTTCTGTATCATTCACATGAAAAATACATTGCTATTATGCATACTGATCATTACTCTTGGATCCTGATAAATACTATTCAAATTACTACTCATTTGTCCTTAATACCATTAAACTAAGTACTCGTCTTTCTTACCCATTATTGTTGGTAACATTTAATTACTACTCAGCGTATAACCCGAACGGGTAGGGTTATTATTATTATTATTATTATTAATTACTACTCCTTACTCATTGTTCGCATTTATTCTCATTTATTGCTACTCCTGCTATGGGATCACTGTGCAACGCATCTAATTTAAGTTATCAACATATTTTAATAGCTATCTCAGCTTAGGAGGAAATTTAGCAGAATGATCGCACCATTATTTAGTTGTTGATAGAAATTAAAAATACTATTTATTAAGACCCACCTCAGTGCATCTAGTCTAGATTGAACCCTGGAGTTACGATTCAGATTTCAGGGTGAGTACCAACTCAGAGATACTGTATTATATTCGCTGGCACTAAGTCATTCGGATATTGCCAACCTCATATAGAATTTTAAAAAAAATCTCACGGAAATAATATGAGTACATCTTTTTATTTATGATCTCTCTTTTCATAAAACTGAAAATCCTTTTATTTAAAAAATATGTTTAATAATCGTAGTTTATTTGGTACTTGTTAGAGAGCATCAGGAGTTGAGGGGAGGTTGATATTAGCATCACCAGCCAAAGTTCTGGGCTGCAGGGCAGTCGGCCCTTTTTAGTGGAAGAGCTTCATAAAAATAGAAGGTTATGGCCGCCATTAGGTTCTTAGAGATTTGTTTAGTCTTGGAGGAATATTTGGTCAGAAGAGTAACCAAATTATAATTCTTATCTATACATACATTATCAAATGAGTCTTTAGGCTTCAAGTTAGGAGATAGATCATTACTGAATTATATATTTTAACACCATCTCCTTATAACCATCCGAGCTATTAACATTTTTAAAACTAAGGGGGTAGGAATAAGGAAGCTATACTTTAAATTAAATATAACCAAGGTTGACATGGTTGTCTAGGAGTAAGGTTTCAGACTTCTGTGTTGGGGGTCCAGGGTTCAATACTCGGTCCTGGCACAGATTTATCTGATTGCCAAACCCTTCCTTCACCTCTGAAAAGACGTGTATTAACCACATCTTGTGAATGCGTGGATTTCCAAGCCTCAACAGTGGTTCGAATTCCACGTTAACCTGTAGGTCCTCCATTTCATCTCACAATCACCCTACCATCACACATTAGCGTAAGTGCGTATAACCCGATTAGATAGTAAGACGCGGTGCTAATAATAATAATAATAATAATAATAATAATAATAATAATAATAATAATAATAAATGTAACGAAGTTTGTGAGGATGAGAATCGAGGAACCATTTAGTTAGAAAAATCTCAGTGCACATCGCTGGTAGTTGAGTTATAATCTCATCTCCGGCAAACTATACTAGGTGATACATATGTAAGCTACAAATTATTATTCTAATTAATTCATTAGTTTGTAAAAAAAAAAGCTTAACTATTTCAATAAATAAATATTATAGTATTTAAGATGATATATCAGTATAGTCACTTTTTAAAATAATTAAATCAATATTCAAGGAAACCTGCATGGTCTAAGGCGTCACTCTCGTAATAGACTCAATAGACTGCAGATGACAGGGGGAGCGAAGCTCAAATACCGGTTATATGTACTTAGCATGAATTTTACTAAATTGTTTTCCACCCTTACTTTACGCAAATGCGGGTTCGCTACTTTCTAAATGCTTCCTTCCTCATATTTAGCTCATTAGTGTAATTAGTAAAGGTGTAACCTGAACAGGTATTAAGACGCGGGGAGAAATAATTCAGGCAGCATTTAACGAAAATATATTGAAAAAGATTTGACTTAACAAATTAAATAAGCAAGGCCATAGTCGAGAGGGGGAGGGGGGGTTTGGGAGTTCAAACCCACCTGAAATTTTATGAACAAGGTATGGCTTTATCTATAGTTCAAACAATATCAAAATTAAGATACAAGTACAAATTAAGGGGCTGTTTTACCATAAAAAGCACTTCAGAGAGCTTCTAGAGGGGTTTAAAATGTATAATTTTGTCTAGCCTGTTGTAATTAGGGGATGTCTGATAAACCCCCCCTCCTCTGAAATTATTGGCTGGCTACGGCCTTGAAAATAAGATTATCTTTAGAAATATAATCTAAATATATAAAATAAATAAATATTTCAGGGAAAATCAAATGAAATAATATCCCCAGTGACTTGAGTTAGCCAATAAAATAAGAATATGTTTCGATGGATACTATTACTCAACCAAACAATTTTTCTCTGTAAAAGACTTGTCTTTTTGATAACATATTTCTCGTGTTAGTCCACAAGCATTAAAAAAAAAGACCTAACACATAGTCACAAGTATCTAAACCTGACTGAGTAAAGTTTATAAACATATTCAGCCTCAGTTTCACGATTGGGAAGGCCCCACCTCTGTTATAATCTCCAAGAAAAGTCTAACAGAGCACGTCTTGAAGGGCAGCTTAGCTTTTACAGCGCGCACCAGATTACAATATCGACATTATGCAATATATGAGGTTAAGTGTCACGGGTGGGTAGAAAAGGGAAAAAGAGATTGGGGGAGAGAGGAGTTGCTATAAAAATAAAGAAAATGGGGGGAGCATGTGGTGTGCGAGATAAAGAGCAAAAATAAAATAAATAATATTTTGATAGGGTAACGGTAAGGTAACTATTTTCCCCCATTGATGACCCAGCCATGTGACACATGAAGTATCTTTTATTTTTTATCGGTAACATAGATTTTTCTCAAAATTTGTCATTAGTATCGAAATATGTTTATGTTTATGTCTGATAAATGTGCTTATTTTATGTGTTCCTTTTTAGTACAAATCGAAAATAAAGTAATACTTCGATGAACGTGGGATGAATGATCGGATTTCGATTAAACTTATCGAGAAAACGTTTTCATCGCGTGTTTTAGTTGGTTCATCGGACATTTAACCCGAGTAGCCTAAAGTGAAAAGTGTTGATGGTTGCGTTTCGGCTCAACCTATGAGGTGAAGAGACAAAGAAGGGGTGCGCGTTAATACCCCATTTTACAAAACAAAAAAACTGTCCCATTATCTTTTCACCAAACTCCAAAGAAAAACCGGTCAAGTATCTTTGAAATGAGTACAATTCAGGACCTATTAAGTTAAGTTTGAGGTTGTTATTTACATACGAGTATATTAAAATAAACATATTGATGTTTATTTGATATTTAATTAGGTTACTGATTATATTTTCATGTAGTCGGACACAAGTCCACTTGTTTTGGGGCTGTAACCTTTGCCATATGAAGTAATTTTATTTTTACAGATAAAAGCTAAATATTTGTTCAGTTGTAGCTATCCTGGTGACCTGGTGGTCTAGGGGTAAGGTGTCGGACTTCTGTGCTGGGGGTCCGGGGTTCAATCCTCGGTCCCGGCACAGATTTATC
>CABEEJ010008191.1:6498-25414 GCA_901482245.1 Timema douglasi
CCCCCCCCCCCTTTCCTTATTCCATCCCCCTGGTAACACTACACACAAAAAAACACGTTTAAAAGAGTACAAGACTCACTTGTACACCCTTGAAGCTTAAAAAATAAATACCATTTCCTTCAAACATCTTACATTCGCCCTCCCTACGCAGGTACTTAGGCAACTTCGCCTTCCGAAGATGCTTGCTTGGTTGCCTAAACATCTTATTTCACGGCGCCAAATCTAAACAGCGTGAATAAATATCGTCCTATCTTATGTTTGAGACTCAGGAAAAAAAAGAAAGAAAAAGAAAACTTTTGCAACTGGTACATCAGTCCTGCACATAAAGAGCGTTGAATAAAACACTTCAAAGTAACTACATACAAAGGAAACATATAATACAATGTGTATTATTTTAATTTACTTTAATAAATGATGCATTCTGAATATTCCACATTAAAAATATTGATAGTAGTATTTGGTTAAAGAAGTAAGAGCACACAAGTTAATGAAACCTTCAACTTAAGTAGTATTCTGGTAGGAAGGATCTCCAAAATAGAAATATATTTATTTTGCCATCAACATAACATTTTAGTATATTATATAGTAGGACCTGACTAATTCAACATTGATTAATTCGAAAAATTGGGAAACTCAATTCCACCATAATTCCCCATGATGTTCCTATTCCAATCAATGGTAAAAAAATAACATTTAATTCGAATTTTAGAAAGATAATTCGAAGCCTATAAAGTATTTTTTTTGTGTAACAATCTTTATTAAAATTAATCATCCCATATGCCAAGCATGTCAAAGTTATTTATTGAAGCATAGTAAAAGCGCAAGCACCTGCAACGATGGCAAACCTGAGAAGATTCATTGAATCATAACCAAACGTGAAACGTGAAAGACAATATTTCTAATGCACTCAGTGAACTTGAAGATTTTGTTTAGTACGTTAAGATAAGCAAACTACAACAAACCAGGATCACTAATCTTTTTCATCGTAAAGTGCAAGAACGGTTTTAACTCTGGCGTATGTAAAATTTACAAGTTTTATATTTAGTATTTAATTACGTTCTAGATATATTACAGGTAGAGAAAGTATTGAGATCGTCCAAAAACTCCAAGTCGATATTTTGATAAATTTTGACGTTTTATGACCCCCCCCCTTACCCCTCCAATCTGAAAAAGTTGTTTTTAAATTTCCGTATGTCTGTCGGTCTGTTCGTCTGTTGGTCTGTACTTCGGAGTAGAGCCTAAACCATTTTACCGATCGGGCTAAGACTTGGTATTGTAACGTTATTTGCCACCTTAGTATGTATTTCCCTACATTTATCTAATTTTGTGAATAGTTTACAATTTATTTTCGTTTGAAATTATGCACTTCAAAGTTCGGCCGTAGCTTAACACGCTGTGTTGCCGGCGTGACAAATAATACTATTTACATACATTCGAAAATAAAAGAACGGAAGGAAGAACGTCCATCATTGTTTTAAATAATTTAAATAAAGAATTTTGATCTAAGGAAGAACACTTACCTTTTATTAAACATATTAATTATCCTTCTAAGAATTTTGTTGACTCTTCTATTTATTTTAAATGTCGGCCATGATTTATTTCAAGGCATGCGTACAGCGCAGATTTGGTAAATAAGGGAGTGGCGGGTCTTGCGATTGTAAAAGTAAGAAAAGAAAAAGACGTAAATACCTCAAAACTAGCACACATTTCAATTTTGACAGATAGAAATAAACATTTTAATTCTTTTGAGAAACATTGTTCATATTTATTGACATATATTTCAATCTTTATATTAAATTTGCATTTTTTTTTATATTCATCTCTAGTACATAGACAACGTTTTATTTTTTGTTTTAATATATTAGTTTTCTCTTTGGACTTGGAAGAAAATAGAACGTTTTTAAATTTGATTCTTGGAACACTTTAGTGAAGAAGATTAGTGTCTTCTTCCTCGGTGTCATTTTTAACATGGAGTAAAATCTGTGTAGCTCCTAACTAAATTTATTTTGAAGTGGAACAATGGCTTGAAATTAAGTGCAAGTACACAAAATGGAAAGTTAAGTGTCTGAGGACGAACTAGAGACTGTCTATTTCTTCAAATAGTAGATGAGTTGGAATTAATAAAAGGAAATATATTTCAGAAATTCGTGCTGTTTCAACGTGGACGAATTCATTGGTGATGTCAAGCCAAATCTTTAACTTAAAATATAATTTTTCTCTTTTATCAAGAAACCAGGATTTATGTAAAAACTTTCAGAAAAGACTAAATATATTCAGAATATTTATCTATTCCAGAGAATTAATTAATATTTTATTTTATGTCTAAATATTTATTCTATTGATTTTTCCTTTTCTTTCCTCAACGATACTACTTTTTTTTTTGTCTTACTCAAAACTATAATTATATATTATATAAGTTCATCCTATATTATCTTTTTCTTACTCTAGTATTATATGTTCTAAACTCCTAAATTCAACCATGTGCATATATTGTTATTTTAAGTGATACATTTTTGTTTAAGAATATAGGTAATACCATATACTAGTATTTTATTTTCATTTTGTCAGATTAGATTTAAACTTATTCGGAGTTCCATTGGAAGGATTGGGATGTGGTAAAAAAAAAGGAAACAATAATAAACCTACAACAGTTTCAATAATTGTATATTTATATATTTTTATTGTAGTCTAAATTAGTACATTTTATTCCAACAATCCATTTTATTTAAATTGTTCATGTTTTATTTTAAGTATTCTTTCAACTCCTCTAGATATTTACAGCACACCTTTGTTGTAGGTAAAGTAGTGTAGTGAGTGAGTGTGTTTAGTGTGAGTAGTGAGGTAGGAGTTCTAGTTGGCGGTTTTAATGTGAGTTTTAACTTAAGGAAACTACATTATTTTTAAACGATTTTATTTCCTATAAATTCTACTTTCCTTGTCTTTACTGAATTTATTGTAACTCTGTGAATATCCGGAGTAGGGGTAGTAAGATACGAAGCAGGGGGAGGAGGGGACAAGTGAAAGCAATTCAGGTAATGAAACAGTGAAAAGAAGGTAATATAATTTAAAAAAAATGGGTCATTAGCAATATCATTCATTTCGTCCAATTTCATCATAAGTATATTTATATTAGTATGAGATTATCCTCTTAGGTGGCAGCATGGTTTAAGGCATTACTCTCGCAGTATACTAGACTCCCGTTGGGATTGAGGTTCAAATCTTGGACAGGTGTCCAGGGGGTTCTTCCAAAATATTTTTATAGTCAAATCTGGGTACAATTCTTTTAAATATAGCCCTCCAAATCCTTAAAACCACAATCGTAATTAGTACTGGAGCGCATAACCCAAGCGAGTGGTAAAACGCAGTGATAACCAAAATAGATATGTTTTTGCACCACTTACTTACTACCCATACGGGATATCTAAATATATAAACTAATGGGGTAATAATAAATCAGATAGAATTTTAAAATAATGTGCCTACATTTACTAGTAGGGAAAATGGGAAACCACCGAGGATAAAAAGCTCAGTACAGCCAGCACGACTCCAAGCAATGCTACTTATTAAAATAAGGAACTTGAAAGGCCAAAATATCCCAAATTTGTTAGCAAATAGGGACTTTTTACCATCTCTAAATACTAGTGTACATCGGATTTATGTTTATATAACAAACATTTTAACTAATTTCTTATTTTTTAACTCTCCGCCAAAGACCAGGTTAAGGTAACATATTTTTGATCACTCTTCGGGTTTTAATAATTTGATATATTAATACAAACTGGTCCAGAGTAGTTTCTTGAATTCTGGAGTAAAATTCCAACATGAGTCCGGGTTCTCCTGACAATATAAAATTACTTTCCCGATTTTTTAAAGGCTTTATCTTTGTGATATGTTTAACGGATATTTTCGCATGAACATGTTTTGTAAAAAGTGTCTTACGTAATCTGTTAAATGTTAGTACTGTACTTGAAAATTTTATTTTATCATTTTTAGTTATGACGCTACAGTAAAAAAAATCACGAAATAACATATTCCTAAAAGAAAACATTTTCAAAAACCTTTAAACGCCATGAAAAATTTGCTTTGTTGAAATTTTAGTTTCTTTGACCTTCGTTTGCCTGAGAGGCTGAAATCCCAAAAATGTTAGCACTCGTAAAGAGACTTGATGGGTAGTGGTTAATTATTGCGAGAGGGGAAGATGAAAGCTAAGCGCTCTCTGATTCTTCTTCAATAATGGGGATACCCGCTCCGCTGGCCGCATAGTCTAAAGCGCTACTCTCGTGTTAGACTAGACTACCGAAGATGGAAAGATCGGGGCTCGATCCCGGTTGAATGTACTGAGGGTGGTTTTCTTACAGCGAGTGCATTTCCTCTCAATTTAAACCTACCTAATTTATAACACATTAGTGTAACTAATACTTAGGCATAAAACCCAAATGGGTAGTAAGATACGGTACTAAAAACATAGCAGGGATGCTGCTTATGGCACCACAGTCATTTGAGGAATAAAAACACTAGGCTGTTTAGACCTGTTTATACCCTCTATACTTTCTTTGTGTTTATGGCTACATATTTGGCTTGTCTGGGCTGTGCAAACAATTGTCTTTACAAAAATAAACTTCAAAAGGAATAAAATCTAGTAAGCGGAGTGTGAACGATCCTTATTTTAAGATTTGTTTCACTCTAAGCTATATCAGAAAGTTTCCACTTGTGGCGTGTGCTCAACAGCGAGTATTAAGTTGACATGTTAAATAAACATAAGGATGTGTACAAATGATCCCCACATAAACCAGCTGCACCTCACAACGTCGACACAAAAAATGTATGTACATAATATCACAATCAGGCCGTGTGCTAACCATCTTTTGACAAACTTCACAATACATATTAGTAATCGTGCTCATTTGAAAAATGCCACTCAGTTGAAGGGGGGTTTTCTGGATATTTGTTAGTAAAAAACAGATTTTAGGAAAACTCATGTCTTTTCATCAAGCTTACTTTTAATTCTTAATAAAAGCTATGTTTATTTTTTAAATTTCCGACAAAGGGATAAAACACGACACTTAACGTGGTTTTTATCCCGATGCTCAAAATTAAATAATAATTACCAATGTTTCCTAGCCTGTAAGTGATAACTCACTTGGTCCCCTTATTTCGTGGATTTTAATTTTTATATATTCGTTGAACTGAATATCGCCCACAGTCCAAATAGTCTTCATCGTCATGAGTGCAAGTGAATCGCTGTGAATCAAATGAACCAATGTTTACATATTTCTGAAAAATATGATTAAATTCAATTCAGAAATTGATCACAAAACGTAGTTCAACTTTTTTTTAATAGCTTCCAGTTTGGGGAAAATTGTTTTATAATGGGGCTTGGATATAAGATTTGAACACTTCTTCGGGAGAAGACCACTTTAAATAGTTTATAGATAAGTTTATGCTAAAAAAAATAGTTCAGACGAGGGCTACCCCAAATATCTTCTAGAAGTATCCTTTTTTTTAACGTAAACCTGGGGTCTCCATGCCCCCTTTGTCTTTGGTGTCATAGCCCTTAAATACCCCATTTTACTTGATCTGTTAACTTACTTCCCAAAACAAAAGAGGTTTTTCCGCTACTGAAGTCGAGTAGAACAAAAAGAGGGGGGGACCACGCTCTACCCCTGGTACCGGGTCCGGTTTGAGCACCACGTGGGTCTGGTTGCAATGAACAATAACATATATATGCATTATTTACTATTTGACTTTAGTCACTACATTTCATTACAAATCGTTGTATTTTAATTATTAAGTGTGCATTTTATGCTATGCATTGTTTACTATCGGTTAAGCGCTACGATTGAATGAATATAAACCCAGACTTAAGTCAAAAATCAACAGGTGATGGGTTGCTTATGTGTAGTCTTTATTTGTGAAAAAATATTTCTAATGGGTTTGTTGATATTTTCAAATCAATCATTGATTGCCAAGGAGACTTACAAAGAAGATTTGTACAATAAAATTTAATATATTTGAATTGTTATGCATTTGAAACACAAATGTAAGTACACTAACAATTTTTTTTTTTTTGACACTGCTTCTCTGGCTGATGAGACAGCGTGATGGTATATAGCTTGCCCTTAATTTTTAAAGATAAGGAGTACAAAAAAAAAGTCCCATAATTCTCCGATAAGTACTTTTTGAATATACTGGAAACAAACAAACAAACAAACATATTAAATTGAACGTACAGACAAACTTAGTTTTATAATAGGTTTAGATAGATGAACATGCCTTAGAAATATTAAACATTTCAATAATAAATTTAAATGTGATTTCTACAAGATCTATAATTTCTTCTGAAATGAATAATGCAAATACCAGTGTCGTAGGTAGAATTATGAAGAAGTGACAAGAATAATGGACAAATTCATCTTCCTATAGGGCACTCACTAGCTCTAGTTTCAGCCAATATTAAGCTAATAACTTATTTTTATTCATACGACACGACAGAGTTTATAACAGGACTTTCACAATAAACATATCAGTTCATGTCCTTTTCATTTTAAAACTAGATTGTAACTAAATAAAATAAGTTTAAATAATCTGAACACGCGCAGTACTCAAAATAATATATTTAAAGTCAAAACCAAAAGGTTTTTTTTTTTTGCTGGGAGAGATATAGTATCTAGTACGGACGTCTGTGTGTGGACTTCTATCCGCTCTTGGGGCACAGATCTCTTTCCAGGGTACACCTTTAGAGGTTGTCTACACGTTGTGCGCGCAATAAGATGATTGTATGATAGTTTCAAGATCAATCCTGGATCCACACCTTCATAATCACTAACTTAAGCCTTTTTAACATAACCCTGGTGACAGTTTGGATAATTCCCCTTTCGGGAAAATACCCATGTAATCAGCTGGGAATCGAACCCGGGACCCCTATATTTGTAGCCAGGTGCACTGATCACTATATGATGGGGCCGATTGAAACTAAAAGTAACTAACTAATTATAAACTCCAAACGGGAAAACAATCCATAATTCCAGATTCCTTATGAAAATAAAAGTATTTAAAAATATATACGCTTATATTTTTTTAAAGTCACTTGTCATAATTATGTTGTCCGACACCTTAGTTCAGTCATTATTATTATTATTATTATTATTATTATTATTATTATTATTATTATTATTAGCACCACGTCTTACTACCCGTTCGGGTTATACGCACTTACGCTGATGTGTAATGTTAGGGTGATTGTGAAATGAAATGGAGGACCTACAGCTTAACGTGGAATCCGAACCATGGTGGAGGCCTGGCATTACCCACACTCACAAGTTGTGCTTAGCTCAGTCGATAAAGTGTCCTTCTACTGAACTAAGGGTCCTGAGTTTTATTCCCTATATTGCTGGGGAAAAATATCAATTATGAAATGTGGGTTTCCCCTTTCACGGTAATGAATTAATGGCTGGGAGGTGTACTACTTTGTCTTTATAGATTTAAGCTAGTTTGTAAGTTGTGTGCTGATATAATCAATCTTTCACGAGCTTGAAGTAAAGGTTTTTAACTCAAGTTGAAGGAATGTATTTTCACGCCTGAATAGCTTTGTCAGAAAATCTTACTCGTAGTTTCCCCCTTCACTCCTATTCTACGCCATTGCCTCACCAACAGTTTTTTTTTTACCGCATCCATAGATAGCAGTTATAAACGCAAGGTTGCCAAACATTAGATCAAAATAAAATATTGCATACAAATCTAATATATTAACATCTATATGTTGAATATAATCTGTATAGTATTGTTTACGATATAACTGTTTGTTTGTGTACATACTATTGCAACTGGTCACGATATAATAATATGCTAATCCCGGACTTTAACACCAACTCAATTTGACACTCTTTGGAGACTAACTTCTTCTTGAGGTTAGTAGAAATACCCCAAGAGTATAAGTAGAAGGGCAGAAATATTAAAGGAGTGATGGCAAATAGAAAAAAAAATTAAAGATTATGATGAGTTTAATAGCAAAAGTGAAATATAAAATTATTTTATTCTTGAAAATCAGAAGCATTCATTTCAGTTTTATTTTTCTAACTGTCCAGTATAATATTTAGGTAGATCTATTCTGATGGTCTACCCTGTCAAGTACCGATATAAACTAGTCTTTTGATTATAAACTATTTTATATCTTCATTAATCAACCTAACAGCATGTTTTATTAATAGCAGCAAACTAGTATCGCTGATAAAATATTTGCTGTAGTTTTCGTGTTAACTACTTAGTAATATGTGGTCAGAATTTGACTGATGTATGTATCTCTATTTGACCTAAATATTCTGTATTTCCATTATAAATTAATATAAGATGCATTCGTGAGTGTCTTCAAACATTTTATTTTTATTAAAAATCCCAATGGATATGTTACAAGATAATTAACTTGAGTAGAAGAACGAACAAAATTATGGGGGTACTGATTTTGGGATTATTTACAAAACAATATGCAAAAGAAAAATTAGCAACAATTTACTGCATGTCCCATATTTTTTATTCTTCTAATTTTGTTGCATCTTTTACAATATATATTTTCATAGTGCGGGGCTCTGTAACTTGAGATGTAACAATCCTAGAAGTGTTAACCCGTATTTATTTTAGGTATTTTAGGGGCACTTTATGAACCGAATAATTATATCAGCACACAAGAATTTATATTAGCGATAGAAAAAGGATTTGCCAATTTTTCTGGGAAAGATATTTTCACACACATACCAGGTTTCTTCTGAATGTCACAATCAACACGGGCCCGACAGATTTGCTTCCCCTCCGAAGGAAGTTGTTCTGTGGATTTTTATTGCTCAAGAAAGATCCGTTGACCTCGGTTGGGTTATATCGGGCTCTGAGGCAAGCCCTTAACCCCAACATCACCGAGGTCGACTGTCACCAGTACTAGTTGTAATATTTTAATTCCTCACACAGCTCCGAATTTCAATTTAATAGGTCATAGTTTCAATTTACAATTTTAAACGTGTATATGCCTTTCATAAGTCTCAGAAAGTTTGTGGACCAAATGTGATTCCTGCCAGCATGTATTTGAACCTAAGCCTTCACAAGAAAACCAGACTATACTGACATCTTTATCCGCGTGCCCACCATTGTGGGTGTTTTTAATTAATTAAATACGATTGCCTCAAGTCTTACAAACTCCATCTGCGAAACAGCTAACAACGTGTATGTGACGTGTTTAGTGGCTAATTGGGTAAATGTTTTTTGAGCTCGCGTGTATCTATCTAGTGTAAGAGAGGGGTTACGAAGGGGAGGGAGGAAATGTTTACTTCACCTATCAACCTGGTTGACATATGGTAATTGCGGTTCGTTCCCGTCCCCTCTCAGCTTGCGTGGTATCTAGTGCGGCGACTGTGACGTAGTGGAAGCCGGGCCCGACGTAATGAGTGCGGTCGCCCTGAAGGCAGAGAGCAATATATATAATGTAAAACCCTCTGTTAGGACCGGTATTGTGTACAAACAACGCACTACAGGAAGAAGGGTTGAAGCTGTATGTGTGAGGGGAAGGGGGATTTAGGGGGCGTCCCGACGCTCGCGTGCAGGGGTGAATAATACATACAGGGCAGCCCAACATTCGACATTAGTTTTAACGCATAGCACACGTTCACAAATAATCTATGACTGGAAATACGCAAGAGCACTTTGACCTTTGGTTGTAAATATTTATTGACTTTGATCCGAAACAGAATGAACTCTGTGTGTTAACCTTTGTATTTGTAATAATTCTGGTTTTATATCCTCTTTGTAGACGAATTCTGCTGCATTTCCTTCAAATTTATTCTTATTAAATTTATCCTCATTATCAAATTTCCTGTTATAAACATGCATCAATGCTCTTGTGGCATAAGGCGTCAAGCTCAATAGGCTACTAGACTGGATTACCGGTGATAGGGAGTTCAAGACTTGAATCTCAGCCGGTTGCACTGAGAATGGTTTTACGCAAGTGATTCCTCACCGTGTATTTCTCCTCCCCTCTCTGATCGAATGAGTTACATTTTTATAAACACCTTTCTTTGACAAAGCCGTTAATAGCCATAGTGTCACTCTAGTGCTAGATTAGACTGCCGATGTTAGAGGGATCAAGGTTTGAATCCTAGTCGAGTGTACTGAGAGCTATTTTCCAAAATGGTTTTACACTCCCCCCCACAAAAATGCGGGTACACTTCCTCTAAATTCAACCTTCCTCATCCATAATGCACTAGCGTAATTAGTTTACATATGCCTTTAACCTGAATAGGTGCAAAGATGCGCTGCCAAAAAAACTAGCCATAGTTTTGATAATATTATAATTATTAATAAAAATGAGTAATGAAAAGCGTTAAAAAATATATTTAGCACAAGGGGTGTTAAAGATTCAATTTAATAATATTCTCAATATAAACTTTCATTACATAAATGTTGATTATTTTATCATTTATGAAGAAGCTACATAAGATTTTTCCCCAGAAAATAATATTTACTCTAAATTATCCTTCAATATGGAGCACTAAATTAATAACAGTATTAATTACTTAAGTCTTGCCATCACCACATTCAACACTCTAATCTAGAGAATATTTCACATACCACCAACAACAAAAAAATCAGATAAAAATATTATCAAATAACTTGCAACCACCAATGGCTACTCTTTTTACCCAGTTCAAAAAAATATTCGAAAAAGAAAATCAAAATTAAAAAACAACACAATAATCACTCTATCAACTCTCAAAACACAAATGTAAATAAACCTACTGGGATTAATTTCAATTATACCGGCCATTAACCAATAGAATTAAAAACACAATATCAATATTGGTTATGGAATTAACAACATTTTTAAAAAATGCACCTTGAAAAACTGCCATAACTATCGTGTGTATCTAATAGTATATCTGTGAAAAACTGTAAATTATCTTAGGATTCGTTATGAGGAACGTATTTCAGATTTAAAATCCAACAAAACCAGATTAAAATTTGAAAATTACATAAAAACAAAGGCAAGCAACACAAACCCATTAAAAATGTATTAAACTCTTGTATCAATCACACAAAGGCAACCAAATGAACAAAGTAGAAAACTTTTACATTCAACCAACTGAATTACAAAAAAGAAATACATTAAAATGAACCATTCATATTTTAAAACAAAATTATAGCCAATAAAATAAAAAACTTACTCATATATTTAAAAATCTCATAAATCATATTCATTCCCCACCCTACCCACCATCGTAATTACAGAACTGATCTGGTCGGTGTTTTATATATTAGTCAATTTCTACATCTAACATCTCATTTTCATAAGCTTTGACCTCAAATTTTCTACACCATTCTACAAACTTCTAGAACATCAATTCTGGTATTTTTTTCTCGTATAATAGTACATTTTAAATTCCTCACACCTTTAAAGACAATAATATGCAAGGAGAACATTTTCTAGTCTTTTTTTCATTAATCATTTAGGTCATATTTACACATTCAAATTATGTAGCCTATCAACCTTTTTACTTTCAACTACTTTTCCACTTTTCAAGTTTAATATACACGTTACTAACGTCTCTCTTTATTATAACTTTATTTATTTAGTTCCTAAAGATGGTGCAAGTAGGTACACTAAACATTTCGTATCAAACAACATGTTAATGTAGAAGACCTTCATTCCACTACGATCAAGGAGAAAGATAATAAATTATCAGGCATACATGTATATTTTTAAGTTTTCACTATATGTAGCCCCCTAATTAACCTTTCATTAACAATGTTACAATAATTTACTGTAGTTCAAAATCACAGGTGCTGTAACTGTATAGTGTGTAGCTTCACAACACAATAATTATCGATTTTATTGTAACTTTTATCATTTTAAATGTCAATTTTACTGTACCATAAACTTTATATTTATTAACTGTTTTTTTCAATATTATACTACCAAAATGTTTACTTAATCTTTTGTTAACATTACAAGATTCTTCATAATAATAAAAAAAAAATAAGTAAAAAAAAAATCTTTGTACTCAACAATAAATTTTCTACAGTTCATCTTTATATTAATGATATATTTTCATACTAGGTTATTTATTATATTATTAGATTATATTCTGTTTGTTGCTGCCCAACATTTAATATGTGTTGTTATTATTATTAGCATCGCGTCTTACTACCCGTTCGGGTTATACGCACTTACGCTAATGTGTAATGGTAGGGTGATTGTGAGATGAAATGGAGGACCTACAGTTTAACGGGGAATCCGAACCACGGTGGTGGCCTGGCATTCCCCACATTCACAAGATGTCTTGTCAGAGGTGAAGGAAGGGTTTGGTAATCAGATAAATCTGTGCCGAGACCGAGGATTGAACCCTGAACCCCATCACACAAGTCCGACACCTTACCCCTAGACCGCCAGGTCATCCTTATAATATATATTAAACAACAAACTAAAACCAATCATATCCTTCCTGAGTTAGTTAACTAAACTCCTTACCAAATTATGCAAAGAAGTAGCGATGAAAATGGTATATAAGTGCACACGCATTGTACGAATAAAGTACGGGAGAGCCGATAAATTAATCTCATGCTTGAAATAATATCCGCGGCACATCCAACGTAGATGTGAATCTCGACCACCACGACGAGTCAGAAAATGCTCGTTCACAAATTTATGGGAAAATAGAATGTGGAGATTAAAAGCTTCATTGTATATTCAAATACGCTTTGATTTGATACCGTAATATTGTATTGTATCTCGAATGTATGTATAGAAGTACGTTAAAAATAAATGGTACGGTACACCACACTGGTTTCTCTTTCATCTTAAAATAGAGACATTTACTAAATCCTAGTAAGATTTGTTAAATTAAATAATATATAGTGTTGCAGAAACATTCCAGCAAAGATCATACATGAGATAATATACAAGGTTACAGAAACATTGAGTAAAAACGAGTATATCTGTCCACCAAAGTGCATAACAATCAATTTCATATTTCGTAGTAGGCTACTACATGAAAATTATATGTTTGCTTTTAGCTCAAAAACCATTGGTTCTATAAAAAAAATTATTCCAGATTAAAATATATTGTATTAGTACTACAACTTCACAATGGTAAGTTATTTCGTATCTCAAATAATTCCGTAGATATGAACAAAATTGGAAATTTCCACTTTTCTAAACAGTCCTTAAAGTAGTTTTATGGAAAAGTTAAAATTTCCATTTTGTTTGCAATGTTAAACAATGTATAGATAACAAAATTTAATCCAAATTTTAGAGCGGATTTAGAGAAAATCTATTTTTTTTCTCTTTTTGCCCCTCATTAGCTACCCTTTATTATAGGGTTTGATATCTATTTCCAAAAACTCAGGGAAACCTTATGAAAACCTTAGATACCAAGTTTTATCCCAATTGGTAAAATGGTTCCGGCTCTAGCCCGAGGTACAGACAGACAAATAGACAGACGGCATCGTGAAAACCACTTTTCCGCTACAGATCATAAAACATCAGCATTTATCGAAATTTAGGGTCAGATTTTGCTTAAAATCACAATACTTCTCTCTCTGAGAGGTCAAGAAATAGCAAAAGAAAGAGCATCATAGTTCTCCAAAGAGCATAAAGTCAATAAAATACACTATTACAAAATATTAGACTAAAAATAGAGGAACAATTTTGTATACCAAAGAACATAACAATCAATCTAATTTTCAAAGATTTGACTAAAAAAATATTTATTGGTTTATAGTTCAAAATGTATTGATTTTATAAAAATATATTTCAACCAAAAGATTTTTGGATTTTTTAGTTCTACGTCTTTGCAACGATAAGTTATTTCATATCTCAAATAGTTATGGAGATGTAATAAAAATTGGAAAATTCTGCTTTTGTATATTGCCCTCAAAGTACTGTTCATGATAAAATGAAAACTGTAAATTTGTTTGTAATGTTAAATGGCGTCCGGATATAGAATTTAATCAAAATTGTTGAAACGGATTTTAAGAAAATCTATTTTTTTCTTTTTTCCCAAAAGTAAATTATTCTTAACTTTAGGGTTAAATATCAAATTCCAAAAACTTTTGGGGGGAACCTTATAAGAACCCTAAATACGAAGTTTTAACTTGATCGGTAAAAGGTTTTTGGCTCTATTCCGGGACATAGACAGACAGACGGACAGAAAAACAGACAGATGACATCGCAAAAACTATTTTGTCGTTTTCAGTGAATCATGGAACGTCGACATTAATCGAAATCTCGAATTTGATTTTTTTTTTTTACGATCACAATACTTCTCTCTTCGAGTGGTTGAGAAAAAGTAAAAATAAGAGAAATACACTAATATGAAAGCTAAATAAAATGTATTTCCTCGTCTTAACTTACTGTATAATATTTCCCGAGTTTTCCAGTTCTTGTAAAGGGTGGATGTATATTTTAAGCAACATTTCATATTCGATGCCCTCTCCAAGAAGGAGATTCATGGTAGCCTCATTAACACTTTGGCAATAAATAACTACGCTAATTTCCTAGCGATGAACTTGAAAGGAAATAGGCGACGCTATCAAGGAATCTCTCCTAAGTAAAACCATTCCGGGCTTAAAGATTTTGCTCATCTTGTTTTAAATTTGGCTCCAAAAGTACTAACATACTCTTTTTATTCAATCCAAAACCAACCTATATTATTATACATTAATTTTAAATTACATACTTAATCTTTGTTTTTGTGCCCTACGATTTACTATCCGTTGAGGAAGAGGGGGTGACAGTATAGAAAGAAAAACTCTGGATGAATGACCGGGATTCGAACACCAACATTCCTCTCACATTCAAACCAGACAAGAAGAGCCTTGTCATCTATCATCATGTCCATCAATATGAGTAAAAGCAAATAAGATGGGGGAAGAAGGCGGTGGAAGTCTTTTGAAAAAGATTTTTTTTATTTCATAAAATGTATTTGTGAATTAAACTATATTTTTAAATCTATTACACTTTCTTAATTTGATCTTAAACATTGATCACATTTTGTTATTTAATATGTATTGTACTTCTAAACTAATTCTATTTAGGCAGAATCGCTAGCCCAAAATTGGTCTTATACCTAAGTTTATAAGTCCTTACGAAGCTTTTACATTCCGACTCTTCATATTTGAACGTTTTTAATTGGATTTGAAATTTTAAATCCAAATGGAATACAAATCGAGAGAATTTAGTTCGTTATTCAAATTTAAAAGCCGAAGTCTTTGAACAAAAATATTAATAATTTTATAGAAAATAACATCAATCCGCAACTAAAAAAATAAATTAATATTTCATCATAACATTTCGGAGCAGTTTGGTGACCATGTTTACATTTTATTTAAATCCCAAAAAATTTAATATTAGTTTTTAGCTATGTTGAAACGAAACATCTTAAACTAATGATAGGAAAAACGTTTCAAATGAAACATAATTTAAACAAAAAATGTTCAGTCTGCGCTAAGATGTCAGCGTATAATGTTGATTATATCGATACTGTTGAGCCTTTAACTATAACATACTATGATTGGTTTGCTAGGTAGGAGGAACTATCAAGTTGGAGATATGGTGTTCACCCTATCAATTAAAAAAGAACTGAGTAAGGTTATTTGGAAATGTACACACAGGAACTGAGGAAGTTCCTTGATAAGTATTCTAATTTCACTTGAGTAAGTTTGTAACGTAACAAAGCACAAAAAAAACAAGAATGATCACCACAGCTCAAAATGTTGAGGGATATTAGCGTCACATTGACATAGTGCCCAGTTTTGCACATGCGCAGTGGTGTTTTTCTCACGAAATAAATGAAACAAACTGGATGAAACATGGAAGTAGGGCAGAAAGTTGCTTTATTTCAATGTGTCTCACTATGTATCATCGTGTGTCATCGCTTTTGTTCCGCCTTGTGTCAGCCAGTGTGCATAGATTCATTTGAAAGCATATAATCAAAGTGATATTACACACAATAAAACACAATGACACAATAATATTCCTTTTCATCTTGTTTCAAAACATTTTGTGTCAACCTGTGTGCTTGACCTTTAAAATGTTCGATTCGGCTTCGAGTGGAAAATTTTCCAAAGTATGAGTATGACGTTCGGTTCATAATAGATTCAAGTTGGGTGCAAATATTTGGATTAGATTTGAAATTGAGAATCTTAGACAAAGTTAAGTTCAGAATTTCCAGGTGCTAAAACTGGGCCCAGTACCAAGAGGTAAAGGCAGACCTCTCTCTTTCTCTTTGTAATATTTGATTTCAGTGGCGGTGAAACCTTATTTGTATAGGGAGCAGTTGTAAAAGAGGGGTGTTGTTTTAGGGGTCGCGTAGGGACCATCCTCCGTCAAATCTCTAGAAAAATTTACAATGGCCCTAACTTGGAATTTTTATGAAAATTAGATTCCTCCATATGCTATTTAAAGTTGTATTTCCCCAAACCTTTGAAATTTTAATTCCTCTTGAAGCTATTTAGAATGATTCTCTTCCAAACATTTTTTGAAACTTAGATGCTCTTATGTGTTATTTGAAGTGTCCTTCTTCGGCAAATTTTTGATTTTTTAAACACTCCTAGAACCTATTTGGAATGGTCTTCTCTGAAAAAATAATTGAAAACTAGTTTCTTCTAGAAGCTATTTGGAGTGGCCGTCTTCATATTTCTTTAAATTAAATGTTCATAGAAGTTATTTAGAATGGTTTTTGCCACGGATTATATGCCTTTTAAATAAGATATTTGAAGCAGTCTTCCTTCTGAAAGTATTTGAAAATTGAGTGACTCTTGAAGCTATTTTAAATGTCCTTTCCTGTAAAATATTTGAAAATTAAATATATTTCGAAGTTATTTAAAGTGCAACTCTTCCACCAAATAAAAAAAAGGTGATGCTCACATAAGCTATTATAGTGATCTTCTCGCAATAATTTTTTTGAAAATTGGATGCCTCTAGAAGTTATTTGAAGTTTGATACAAAGCCATCTTTCAGCTTCATATTCAATAATATCAGTGAAGAGCAAGATAAATATAAAGAGAGGCAAGTTTATTCTAATGGAGGGGGGACAAGATTTTTCCAGAGGGGGAGTTCTTTCCCACCCCGGTTTATAAACCAGTGCTTGCTTGACTTTGGTTTCTATTTTCTTAAACTTTGTTGTCAGTTTTACGAAAAAAAAGCAATGTAAAAACATTAATACGTAACTTAACTGGACACTAAAATGTTACGCAAATGACGAAGTATTTAAATTGAGCTTGATTTATTGCCCGACTCTATTTATCTGCCAAATTTAGTTTCAGTACAAAAATAATAGACTTCGTGAAACTTTCAAACCTCTCGAAACGGAGAAAAAGACTGAACTGAACCAATTATATACAATTTGTGAATCCGGATCTTGTGCCCGAGCCCCTGGAGGTCTCAGGCCTGGCACTATGGTACCAATAGCGCTTGATATAAGAAGAGTATGGGGTTCATTTCCCACTGACGACCGAAAATGTCTCTTCAAAATTATCTGGGTTGGGTTTCTTCCCTATTAATGATAAGGCCGCTAACCGCTTACATCCTAAATTTAATCACTTTTAAATTGGGTTTATTTAATTTCGTGTCGTAAATTGATTCACTTGTGTTTTTCTCATAAATGAATTAAGATGAGATCCTAATTACGGCAGCAGCAGAGGCATTAGACTCAATAATATAGCCTAATTAGACCCGTAAAAACACTAAACATAAATAGATCTATTCTTAAAAAAAGATTTTAAGATAACATTTTTTTAACTAACCAATATCAATAGATTTGTAATAATCTACACTGGAGCATTATATTCGTAAAAAACATAATAAAAACTTTTAAGTTTCGTAAAAAGTTATATAGGCTCAATAAATACGTAAAAAAACTAAGTAGTCCATAGGAAAAGTAGATTCTGATCCCATTAAGTGTGGAAGTTTTGATACTTTGGGAATATGTACATTTCGATGCCCTGAATGAAATGCGATAAAATACAAAATCCGTTCGCAGCCGCCCTTGGAAAAAAGGCGCCCAAAACAGGATTTTTCAAAATATCACGCTTTGGGTGCGTCATACGTCAAAAATTATTAGTATAAAATTAAAAAGGCATTCAATTTGCCATATAATATGTCGTAGCCATTTTTTTCTAAAATGAATAGTTTCGGTGTAGCAGACGAGTGAATTCGAACATTAACTAAAAAATTCTCATTTTACGCAATTATTCATTTCATTGCAAGTCTTGTGGACGACTATTTTCGTGCTTGGAGACAGCATTTGTCTTTGTATTTAAAAAAACCTCCAATAACTAGATTTTAGGTGTCTGCTTTGGATAGCTGTATGTAGAATACCCCTTTCCACACCATGAGGTAGAGTAAACTGCGCGTTTTTTGTTTTTTACGTGGTATCCCCTACATACCTAATCCACCATTAGACTTTTTATTGCATCGTTTTAATTTGTCCAGGTTCGCTTTAGTCTTCAGCAATACCTTCTTATTAACTTCTTCCGTTTTGTTATCCATTGATTGGGGCATTCAGTCGTTCTCCTGGCTTGCGGTAAATGTTTCGACTGGCAAGTCGACTTCCTCATTGTCATCAAGCTTGTTGACTGTTTCTGTTGCATTTTCGCAGGTTTGTTTGTTACAGATATTGCAAATCACAGAATATTTTAAAACGGTCTTCATACAACCACACGCTGGCGTGCACCCTTTCTTGCACTTGAAGGAGATAAATTTAAACAACTTTTCGGGAACAGGATGTATAAGCGTTGTTACTGGTATGAGGCCAGAACTGCTCATTTTCCAGACCTATTATTCTACAATTTATTGAATGCCCTGCCAGAATTGAACTTGATAATAAATCCTGAATGAATGCTGTTGTGCTGCTGCAATTATTATAGGTGGTAGAAAAGC
>CABEEJ010008192.1:13524-25411 GCA_901482245.1 Timema douglasi
GGGGGGGGGGGGGGGGGGGGTGAGGGGGAAGGGTCTAGTATTAATATATTAATGACGTGGTATGTTTGTTCAGAAGATTTATACGCTGGCGTGTGAGATGAATGAGAGTGTGAATGAGTTTCCGCCATTTTTTTCATAATTTGGGTTAAAGTGTGAGGGAGTAAGTGATTCTCAAGAGAGAGTACGGATGTTCATCAGTAATTTGGTTTCTAAGATCACTTTTCCTAAGTTTAATTGTTGAAAACACTTGTTTGAGTGAATATGAGGATGTAAACACTGCCATAGATTTTTGGACATGATTTACCACGTTTGGAAATGTTGACTTTGGCACGGACTTATAAAAAAATACAGTTTTGTTCCAAAATGTGACTTCTGCGGACATGCATAAATTAAAGAAAAAGTTTTGTTTTATTATTTTGTATTATCTATCACTAAATTTTGTACAGAAAGTTTCAAATCATCCATAAATGTACATCTGACACACAGGCGAGAAAATACTTAGGTATCACATTTGCAATAACCACATTATATTATTTCCAGAACAATATTTGTGTTTCCAAAATATCCGCTCCAAGTTACAAATCCATAACTTAAGGTAGGATGGAAGGGGACGCGAGAAAAGTCCGTGTTTTTTTGCAGTTTTTATAGCAAAATATTCTTTTGGCCAAAATAAATAAAATAATTGCTCCAGTACAAACATTGAGTTTAATTTTCTTCACATGTTGATATTAACAGTTCCTAAATATGTCATGAGCATGGCGGCATTAGATAAAAAACTTTTTAAATGAAGAGAAAAAGTTTTCATTAAATTCCAGGACACCCTTGGGTCTTGGGAGATATTAAAAAAATGTTGAGGTCACCATGTAAAGAAAATTAAATTCTTTAATTGTACTGGAGCAATATTTTATTTATTTTGAGCAAAAAAATATTATGCAATAAAAACTACAAAAAAAAACACTGGCTTTTCCTCGCAACCCCTTCCATACCACCTTAAGTAATTTGTACATAAATGTACGCAAAATAAAATAGTACCATTTAATTTACAAACTGACCGGACAGAGTTTTAGAACATTTGAGCATCAATATGGCCGTGTTATTTGAACTAATAAAGGTTTGTTTATTAAATTCAGGCCTATTACTCTTACATTAATTTATCTGAAACTTCTCTAGACGTGTTCAAGCGAGGTCTTAATCATTAATTAATTTGTTAGTGGAGAAGCTCTTTGTGATCAACAAACTTGTATTCTAAAATAAACATTGTTGGGGACTTTTTCCTTATAACTATTATCATTGCTTGATAAAAATAAATGAAATCCTATTGCTTGAAGAATAAATTAAAGTTGTTTCTATAGGAAATGAAATTAAAAAGATGGCCGCCAACAATGTTAATTTTGGATTAAAAATGACTCAATTAATGGCATTCAAGCAAGGTTTTCAATTAATTTTTAAGGAATGAAGTAATATTTTATCTCCCCACACATGCAAAATACACGCATGCCATATAATTAATAAATAAAATGAAAACATGTGTTTGTAACTCACATGGAACGAATGTGACTGACGATACTAACACAGATGACAACAATATCCATCGCGGCAGGATTGCTAGTGGCTTCCGTTTCATGACGTCATAATAATGAGTACCACAGTGAACTCCTTGCGAACTTCTCCTAAAACACTCAACCACTACTTTAATCTTTCTTCTTTGACCTTGTTTATCAATCCGTCATTCTAAAAATACACACAATAACACTTTTTTAATAAAGAAAGAAACGAGAATCAACTAAGCAAAGCCTACACCTCCCTCCCTTATTGGGTCCAACAATGACAAAATAAAAATATAAAGGAAACTTAATGAATATAAAAGAATAAGTCAAGAAAAAAAAAATAGTTTTTATGTAAGAGTTGTTTATTTGGTTTTACAATAACCACTCCCACTGCCCGAACACACAAACACACACACGTTGGGTTTTTTTCCCCCCCTTACCGAACGACGAGCGTCACGAACGATGTGTAATCGCGAAGCTCAGCTTAGCAACTGACGAAAGAAGGGGAAGTTGGCTTCGGGTAGCAACCACCACGCGGCAGAGGCTCCACCCTGCGACTGGCTGGAAAACTACCCCTCTCTCCAACACATGCGCTCGTTTTGGAAACTCCTTGAAGTGGTAAACTTTATTTATCTCACCGCGTCTCACTCACTAGCCGTTTTTTTTATACACACGTGTACTAATTTACTGCAATGTCCTAGTGATGAGAAATGCTGAATTTAGAGGAAAATTACCCGCATTTGTGTGTAAGGAGAGTGTAGACCCATTAATAAATAAATCAGCCTTAATACATCCTACTGGGATTAGAACCTCAATCCTTTCGTCAATGGCAGTCCAGTCTATTGTGAGGGTGACGCTTTAGACCATTTGATCACTGAAGTGGGTCTAATATTTATTTTGACCATTTCTATTCTCTTTACGTCACATTTTACTACGCGTTCGGGTTATTTGCATATATATATATATATATGTGTGTGTGTTTGTGTGTTAACTAGTCTAATGGGCTAAGAATAAATAATTAGCACCGCGTCTTACTACCCGTTCGGGCTATACGCTTTAAGTACTAATTACGCTAATGGACTAGGAATTAAGAAGGGTGAATTAGAGGAAGTGAACCCGTATTTGCTTGGAGAGAGAGTGGAAAACCATTTAGGAAAAACCACCCCCAGTTCACCCGACCGAGATTCGAACCTCGATCTCCCCGTCACTCAGCAGTCGAGCTCAACACGACTAGCGTGTTAGCCAACTACGCCACCGAGGTGGGTCTAAGGATAAATAAGGAAGCATTTTAGAGATAATCTACCAGCATTTGCGTGGAAGGGGAGTGGGAAACAACTTAGGGGAAAAAACATCCTCAATAGACCTGACTTGGATTTGAACATCGAGATGTATGTACTTCTCTTGCCCCATTGAAGGGGGAAAAAAAACTATTTATAAAATATGAAAATAGTAAAGGAAAGATAATGCCGAAATAATCATGGCAATAGATAAATTTAAATAAATATAGGAAAAACAGAACAATACACAGACATTAAATAAATATCAACAAACTGAGTGTTCAAACGATTGCATTTGATAGACAAAGCTATCTCTGACCTAGATCGGTAGTAATATAGGTGCGTGAAACCAAATAGAATACATTGTTACAGAAACATAATATAGACAGTAGAACATCACATTTCTCCAAAGAGCATATATGAAATAAAATACACTTTTACAGAAACATTATTAGTTCAGTAAACTTTCATATCCCCATTTCCCAGACCTCATAAAAATATATATATTTGCTTAATATTGGAAACTATTGGTTTAATAAAACTTATTTCTTAAATAAAAGGTTAATATCCCTACAAAATTTCAATAAGTTATTTCGTATCTCAAAAATTTGCGTAGATATTCACTTATATAAAGTACCCTTTAAGATTCTTATAAGTTATTCTTCAGTAATAAATGAGATACCGATACGCCATTGGTTTTTTTATGTTTTACTATACCTAGATAATTAATAATATATAGCACCGCGTCTTACTAGCCGTTCGGGTTATACGCTTTAAGTACTAATTACGCTAATGGATTAGGAATTGGAAAGGTTGAAATAGAGGAAGTGAACCCGCATTTGCATGGAGGGAGAATGGAGAACCATTTAGGGAAAAACCACCCCCAGTTCACCCGACCGAGATTCGAACCTCGATCTCTCCGTCCTCAGCAGTCGAGCTTCAACACGACAAGCGCGTTAGCCAACTACGCCACCGAGGCGGGTACCTAGATAAGAATTTTAATCAAAATCATTAAAGCCGATTTTGACAAAGTCGATATTTTTTTCTCCTTGTTTATCTTAAGTGAAATACCCTTAATTTAAGGGTTGGAGCTACAATTTCAAAAACAAACCTTCTGGGAAAACTTAAGAAAATTCTAGCTATCAAGTTCTAGCCCGAATGTTAAAATGGTTTCTACTCGAGGCCGAGTAACAGCAAGACAGACAGGTATCGAGAAAACTACATTTTGGGGTTCAGAGGACATAAAACATTGATATCCATCAAATGTTAACAACTTTTCTATAAAACTGGTTCCACACTATTCGCAAATGCTAACGATTGTTCTTGTGTCAAGTGACAGTCCGAAATAGTTTGAGAAGTACATGAATCGCGAATGACGAATGTTAAGTTGAATACTCGGCATTCGAAGTGTTTCGCCTTGGCACGAATCAATGGAAGCGAATGTTCTGCCACTGGAGTCTCGGCGGACATTCGAAAAGCTCCCACACTGCACTTGAGTCGTTCGTGTCGTCTGGTTACGTACACGCTGGTCACTGCACTAGTTCTAGCATTTTGTGGCTATCGTAGAATTATCAGGTTCGTTCACTTAATACTTAGCTAGCTATCTATACAATATAGTAAGTTGTAGTGTGCCATGTCATGTAACATTAAAGACTAGTTTTATTTAGTACGCTGATAATTGTTCTGTTAGCACCAAATAGCTATGCCGACTTGTGTTTGCTTTGGTGCTTTACCTTGTCATACTCTTGTTGAAATATAAAGTCCGTTCGCGATAATTTTTTACCTGGATGGCATTTCGAAAATCATATATTTAGGTTTTGGATTGCCAACACTTGTAAAAGATCACTGTTTTGTTATAAATGTAAAGAAATTTAATTACCTGTTATATATTACATTTAAAATAACGTAAACTTAAGTTTACTCATACTATTTCATTTTTTTAAATAATCTCTTTTTATCCAACTCGAAACAATATTTTAAACATAATTAAAAGTACTTATTGTTCTTCGTTTTGGAACGTTACTGATTTTGTGTGATATAGCGCACACATTAATACCTTTTAATAAAGGTATCGTATTTACTTGGAAAAGAGAGAATTGTTGTCATTTTTTTACATACTAAAATGATTTTATGATTATTTTATCTTATTTTGAAATATTTAACTGAATAAAATATTTCCATCAACTGCGTGTCTGCATAATTGTAAAAAACTTGTTTACCGTCATGTTCAATCATATGGTTTAAATTCGTCAGTCGCCATTTTGAAGCTATGTTCGTTAGAAGTTATATGTGAAAGTGGTGGGAATTTTTTTAAGTGGAATAAAAAGATAAATAAGCTTTGTGTCCGACCTCAAATAAATATATAAATAATATTGGCCTAAATTACTTTGGATAACTATCACATTAATATATTACCATCTGTTTTCATTACAGTCATCCAAAGTGATAGATGTCAGTTGTTGGCGTAGTGATATATTAAGGGATTACTTATAGTAACATTTCGAGCTTGTCATCCAGGTAAACTTAGGTCGTGAATGAATTATACCATCTCTCACTTCCTATTTCTTCTGGGCTTTCTGGGCCTATTATATGCTGCAATAACAATACACTCGATAGCATGCATGATAACTGCACCAGCAATGATGTCATCATTTGGCAGCCGACTACCGCCGAAGTGAATGATTTGATTGACTATTCGGGGTAGATATTCGCGAGAAAAGTGTGTGAGGTCCACAGAAGGCGAATATTCGTGTAGGTTTCGTGACAGAATTGAGTGACGAATGTAGGCGAACATTCGGCCGAAACATTCGCCCACTTTCGCGAATAGTGTGAAGACAGCTTAGGCATTTCAACTACAATAACATCACCATCACGAACACTTTCCACCATTTTCATTTCTACTAAATTATTATTATTATTATTATTATTAGCACCGCGTCTTACTGCCCGTTCGGGTTATACGCACTTATGCTAATGTGTAATGGTAGGGTGATTGTGAGATGAAATGGAGGACCTACAGCTTAACAGGTATCCGAACCACGGTGGAGGTCAGGCATTCCACACATTCACAAGTTGTGATTAATACACGTCTTGGCAGAGGTGAAGGAAGGGTTTGGCAATCAGATAAATCCGTACTGGAAACAAGGATTGAACCCCAGACCCCCAGCACAGAAGTCCGGCACCTTACCTCTAGACCACCAAGTCACCTTTATAGATATATATGTATAATTTTTTTTTAAATAAGCATTTACATCAATTCAAGCTCTACCATCCCTTCTTACGTTCCAAGAAGACAGCCTTGAAAGTAAGAGATCTTTCGTCCCCTTATTCCATGCCGCGTGTTCTTACCCCCTACATCCCTCCCCGACAATTCAACCAGACCCAATACGCACCCTTGGGAAGTTCAACCTGGCGTGAAAACACGTGAGGGTTACCAGCTGCTCGGTCCTGGGGTAAGAGAGAAGGAGATTTAGAAATGGAGGGAGAACTCTACCGAATATTGAACGTGACCAAAATGAATATACACCCTTCACACGGGTACCGACAAAAAAAACACACACACACTATTTTACAAGAAGTCTTCTTTTTTCCTCCTCTTTTCCGCCATCAATGGAAAGTATTTGGGTTTGTTTAGAGGGAGGAGTGAATCGATTAACATGGTTCTTCTTTCACGTTATTCTTTTGTGCTAGTGTTCATTTGGACAATTCGTAGCTTTATTTTCTATTTATTTTCACATTTAACACGTTGGTAATACAATATAACCTTATTTATCCGGCCTAACTGATACGGGATGTCCACCAGATTTTAGTTTATCCCGATTATTCGGAAATTAGAGGGAAAATTCACTAAAACAATAAAAGAATCAAATAGCCAAAGTTATTATTTATACATTTTAGTGAGGATTACTCCATCTGGATCTATTCTGAAAATTTAAAAATGACACCTGGACACGGGAACCGAACCCGAGACCTTTGGATTAGTACGCCAATGCTATTACTACTGAGCTATCCAGGATTCGTCCCGTATTCAGGGTCATTCTTCACTCTTCACTCATATTTTAAGGCAGAGTCTATATAAGTGAAGAGTGAAAAATGACCCTGAACACGGGACGAATCCTGGATAGCTCAGTGGTAAGAATATTATTATTATTATTAGCACCGCATCTTACTACCCGTTCGGGTTATACGCACTTACGCTAATGTGTAATGGTAGGGTGATTGTGAGATGAAATGGAGGACCTACAGTTTAACGTGGAATCCGAACCACGGTGAAGGCCTGGCATTCCCCACATTCACAAGATGTCTTGTCAGAGGTGAAGGAAGGGTTTGGTAATCAGATAAATCTGTGCCGGGAACGAGGATTGAACCCCGGCCGCCAGCACAGAAGTCTGACACCTTACCCCTAGACCGCCAGGTCACCCTCAGTGGTAAGAGCATTGGCGTACTAATCCAAAGGTCTCGGGTTCGATTCCCGTGTCCAGGTGTCATTTTTCAATTTTCAGGATATGAAAACCATATATATTACTACAACTCACCATTTATGTTCACATTAACAAATTATAAAACACTGGAAACATGTGTCAGTCACTATTCACTCATAAAATGATGAAGTTTTTGATGTGCCAATTTTGAATGACGTTTACGAGTGGCTTGGTTACAAAAAAAAAATGTGAAAATTAAATCCGGATAGAACGTAATTCCGGACAAATGAGGTTCAACTGTGCGCATAGTTTGACGCTTGCTAAGCGGCTGTGATGAGAAGAGCACCTTAAATTAAATACACACGAATTAACGGGTGAAGGAGATTTAAAAAATGGTATTGATAAACATTCATATAACCACCACCAATACGCCCAGCTGGAATTCGAATCACCACCTTTCCAGTCAACAGTAGCCTAATGCAATGAGGATCTGATTCTTTATCCTGCTGAGCCACCATTGTAGGTCCTACTCTTTACTGTTGATACAGTAGCCTCGTGGCTTCTTTGGTGCTGACTGACAGTTCACAGCTGACTTCTGACAGTCAACATTTAGGTATATACCTAAATTTTGACTGTCAGAAGTGACAGCTGCTAAACACATGTTTTTGCAGATCATATGATTCGGTGTAGGGATACATAATTTAGTATGGTAACTTTTCAAAGCGTTTAGCAGTCAGCTGTGAGCTGTCACTCAGCACCAAAGAAGCCATGTGGCTACTGTAGGTACACATGTCAAGGAAAGAAGAGTTTAAAAGAACATTTACCTTTGTTCGTCTGGAAAGAGGATGAGAAAACCCCACAGTGAAAATCATAGTAAGGGAAATCTTCTTCGCGCTTCTTGCATAGGTTTCCGGCTAATTGAAACCACGACCTCCTGGACCACTATCATGTTTGCCAAATTAAAACACTCAACCAACGGTGAAAACATGGACAAAACGTCCGTCTCGTATTGTGTGGTTGACGTGGATTAGAGTTTTAGTCTTGATAGATTGTATTAAGAAGGGTTATTTTCTTTATTTATTTTCCCACTCTTCCTCCACGAAATTGGGGGTACATTTCCTTTAAACTCTACCTTCCTCATCCCTACCCTATTAGTGTAGATATGCGGCTATCCCAGAGGGGGTAGTAAGACGCCAATAAGGTAAAAAGAGTGGTAAAATACATGAGCCCGACATTGCCAACCGAAATAAATCTTAAAATTTCAATCCATCCTAATCTTAAAGTATTTTTTAAACATATTTAAAACATGACATAATTTATCATCAAAAGGGTTGAACACTCCATTTTTTTTATTGAATATATAATCTATCAATTACTGTCCCTCAGACTTATATATATATATTTTTTACAAAACCATTAATAATTATTGGTACTTTTTAACGTCACTACCCCATAAAACGTCCCTAATCGCTCTAGTAAAAAAATAAAACCGTTGAAAAAACCAACAATTAAAAAAAAAAATCATAGATTTGTAAGACTCCGCGTGATCCAGAAACGTGAAAATATCTTCCTCTCTCTCTCTCTCGCATACGCACTCTCTTATTGACGTGACGTATGGTTTTGTCTCCGAAAAGCCGTCATTACTGATGGAAGTTTGATAAATGGATGTACTCGTAATAAAACTCTATTGACATAATCGCCAACGAAAATCTTCCTCATAAATGTGAAAGCTTCCTCCACCCCCCATCCCCTTTTCCCTTTGCCATCTATCTTTCTTTCTGTACACCCTGTTGCAAAAAAATATGTTGAGTCCTATAATATTTTTTATTTTATCATCGCGTCTTACTACCCATTCAGTTTACAAGCATATGACATGATTACGTTAGTGTGTTACGCACAAGAAAGGTTAAATTTAGAGGATGTTTACCAGCATTCAAGTGGAAGGAGAGTAGAAAATCATTTAGGAAAAACCACCCTCAGTGCACTCGATCGGGATCCAAAGCCCAATACATCCGTCATCGGCAGTCTAGCGCACTGTGAGAGTGATGCCTTAGCTGTTAGATCTCTCATAGCTTGCTAAAACTATACCTGTGATGTGTTCTCCAACCCCCACCCCCACCCCCCCAATTTCCCATTTGACCAATAATAAAAACATAGATTCTTCGCCACAACAAAATATATGTATATTTAACTTGAACTTTATCAACTGACTGATTATATACACGTAAGACTTATTAAAAAAAACTAAGATAAGAGTAGAGATAAGGAAGGTGAAATTTAGAGTAAGTGATTGAGATTGGAAAATCGTTCATAAAAAATTACACCCTCACTTCACTTGGCCGGGATTTTAATCCTGACCCAGTTAACTAGAACCACATTCAGTCCAAATGCCTACTTATGTGGTTTTTATTTAATTTAAACTGATAGTAGGCTTTATAACGATACCGGTTTTTATGATGATGATGATTATGATTATGATGATGACGACGCGTGCATGGCTTACTACGCACTTGGTATCACACGGCTATGACGATCTGCTTGTATGTATGGCTTACTGTAGGATTATGTATTGGTAATTTGTTGAGATTAGTAGAGATTTACTTGGGGTAAGGTGTCAGACTTCTATGCTGGCGGCCGGGGTTCAATCCTCGGTCGCGGCAAAGATTTATCTGATTATAAAACCCTTCCTTCACCTCTGACAAGACATCTTGTGAATGTGGGGAATGCCAGGCCTCCACCGTGGTTCGGATTCCACGTTAAACTGTAGGTCCTTCATTTCATCTCGCAATCNGGATTCCACGTTAAACTGTAGGTCCTTCATTTCATCTCGCAATCACCCTACCATTACACATTAGCGTAAGTGCGTATAAACCGAACAGGTAGTAAGACGCGGTGATAATAATAATAATAATAGTAAAGATTTAACATTGTACACGATTTACTTTATTAATTTCACTTTCAGTATTGTAAGCTTAACATTAAGTGATACAGTTATTTTACTCGTTTTTTGAACTGACGCGGAGAGCCTGAGCTAGTGTTGTTACATACTGTGATTTTCTCTCTTGATTATTATACGCAAAAGCTGTTTATATATGACCTACCCCTTGCTTCTTGGACCCCTTGTCACCAGTGTTAAAACTAACTAATAAGAGAACTCCTGGCAACCTGACGGTGTGAATGTTATCTTCCTATTGGGTAAAGACAGCCAGAATGTCACATGATTTTCAAATAGAGCGAAGGCAGTTTTTTTAAAGAAAGAGATAAAGTTTTAAAACTTATTATATTTAAATTACTTCTGAAAACGCCTGATCATTCATGGATGAAGTATTAAAAGGAAAATTTACATACAGTTCTTTAAAGAAAATTACATTCCATCCATGGCTTTTTAGATAAGTAAGAGGGGTCCAAAAATGTATCAGTACAGCTTACATATTGTGTTTTTGTTCATTCACATATTTATTTCCTTTCAAATTATTTACCCTGACGCATATCCTCTCCATTTTATCTTTTACTACTTTCATCATCATCGTCATTATCATCATCATAAACCACTATTTCCAGCCTGTGGTCGGCTCAGTTTAGTAAAATATTTTCATCGTCCTTTATTTTTCCACCAGTCTTCCTCCTTTAATAGCTTCCATTCTTATGCTCTCACGTGCACAAGTTCTGTCATCTGCTCCTCCCCCCACCTCTTTCTTAGCTTACCTTTGAGTATTTTTCCTATATAATTCACCTCCATCATTCTTATTGGAATTTTCCCCTTTTTCCATCCTCATTACATCACTATACCACCCCACCCTTGCTTCCTCTACTATCTCATGTACTCCAACATCCTCATTACATGTCCATACCATATCACCCTTGCTTCCTCTACTATCTCATGTACTCCAACATCCCCATTACTCGACCATACCATTTCAGTCTTGCTTCCTCTACTATCTCATGTACTGCAACATCCTCATTACATGTCCATACCATATCACCCTTGCTTCCTCTACTATCTCATGTACTCCAACATCCTCATTACATGACCATACCATTTCAGTCTTGCTTCCTCTACTATCTCATCTACTGCAACATCCTCATTACATGTCCATACCACCTCACCCTTGATTCCTCTAATATCTCATTTACTGCAACATCCTCATTACATAACCATACCACCTCACCCTTGCTTCCTCTACTATCTCATCTACTGCAACATCCTCATTACATGTCCATACCACCTCACCCTTGCTTCCTCTACTATCTCATGTACTGCAACATCCTCATTACATGTTCATACCATTTCAGTCTTGCTTCCTCTACTATCTCATGTACTGCAACATCCTCATTACATGTTCATACCATATCACCCTTGCTTCCTCTACTATCTCATCTACTGCAACATCCTCATTACATGTCCATACCATCTCAGTATTGCTTCCTCTACTATCTCATTTACTGCAACATCCTCATTACATGTCCATACCACCTCACCCTTGATTCCTCTAATATCTCATGTACTCCCTGTACCCTCACTCTTCCCAGATAACTTCATTCCTAATCCTGTTTCTCCTCGTGACAGCCAGCATGCTCCTCAAAAACTTCATTCCCACGGCTTCCACTTTCCCAACCTATCTCGGGGGCTCTGGAACAAGGG
>CABEEJ010008193.1:0-25403 GCA_901482245.1 Timema douglasi
GGTGGGGGTAACACATTGGGAGGAGTAATGGTGGGGGTAACACATTGGGAGGAGCAATGGTGGGTTTAACACATTCTGAGGAATAATGGTGGGGGTAACACATTGGGAGGAGCTAGTGAGTGGGTAATACATTGGGAGGAGCAATGGTAGGGGTAACACATTTTGAGGAGTAATGGTTGGGGTAGCACATTCTGAGGAGTAATGGTGGGGGTAACACATTCTGAGGAGCAATGGTGGGGGTAACACATTCTGAGGAGTAATGGTGGGGGTAACACATTCTGAGGAGTAATGGTGGGGGTAACACATTGGGAGGAGCATTGGTGGGGGTAATACATTGGGAGGAGCATTGGTGGGGATAATATATTTGGAGGAGGCCAGTTTGATGTTCAAGATGGCCCGCCAAATTTTCGAAATCCAGGTTCTCTAATGCCATTCCTTAGTGCTCCATTTGTGCTCAAATGTGCCCGAAATTCAGCTTTTATGCTATTAAATTACGCCCGTGGCAACAATTTTAATGCGGCGGGCTAGCTTGATGTTCAACAAAATTATGTTTTACCATTTGTTTGTGTTTCGTTTGTGCTCGTATGTGCACGAATATAAACTTTTTTGCTGTGAAACTAGGCCTTTTAAATGACATTTAATGTGTCAGGCCACATTTTGAGAAACATAACATAATTCAATTATATCTACGTCACTCCAATGTGCTCTATTTGCACTCATATGGGATGGGATCCGAACCATGGTGGAGGCCTGCTATTCCACACATTTACAAGTTGTGATTAATACACTTCTTATCAGAGGTGAAGGACGGGTTTGGCAATCAGATAAATCGGGAGATCGGGGTTCAAATCTTGGTTGGATGTACTAAGAGTAGTTTGCCCTAAACGATTTCCCACTCTCCCTCCACGCAAATGTGTTTACAATTTCTCTAAATTATAACTTCCTTATCCTTAAAAAACAACACTGGGATAAGAAACACGAATAAACATTAATTAATTTTCTTATTTTAATATGTTTTTTATTTTAGAAATGAACATAATCTAATAAGATCAGTTTGTATCGTTATTGAATTCCTTCTTCAGTAAAAGGCATGTTTAAATGAATATTCACGGCATTCGTGGAGTGTGTAATGTTGTCAAGGTTTGACGATTCTTAAAACTTGTCGTATGGATCCGTTCCATCGTATGGATCCGTTCCACGCATCTTCAAGTCCACAAATACGCACAAGCCAGACCCCACCGTACGTTGTTCAGCAGTAGCAATATATTGTTTATATAGGTATATTTTGTTGAGTGGCGTGGTGCCCTGGGCATTTGTCTTTTCCCCGCCGGCCCTGTATTATGTATAGGCAGGCTACAATGCTTTGATCACAGGGAGGGAAGACTATATTGCTACTGCTGAACAACGTACGGTGGGGTCTGGCTTGTGCGTATTTGTGGACTTGAAGATGCGTGGAACGGATCCATACGACAAGTTTTAAGAATCGTCAAACCTTGACAACATTACACACTCCACGAATGCCGTGAATATTCATTTAAATATGCCTTTTACTGAAGAAGGAAATCAATAACGATATAAACTGATCTTATTAGATTATGTTCATTTCTAAAATAAAAAACATATTAAAATAAGAAAATTAATTAATGTTTATTATTATTCGTGTGTATATATAAAGCGTAAATTGATCTGACACATTTGATATTGAACTAACTTGCTTCGGTGGCCGTGTGATCTGACGCGCTACTCTTGCGGTAGGCTGGATTCCTGATGACGAGAGGATAAAGGTTCATATCTCAGTCGGATGCTCTGAGGGTAGTTTTTCCTTAATGGTTTTCCATTCTTCCTCCACGAAAATACGGGTAAACCTCCTCCTAATATAAACTTAGTAATCCCTAAAACTATTAACATAATTAGTAAATAAGCGTATAACCCGAACGAGTAGTAGGACGTAGTGCTAAGAAAATATTGAACTAATTTTATTCAAAGTTTCAGAGTGATTTGTGTCAGTGTTAGGACTATTTTGCCGTATACAGTTGGTACACTTGCTTACCAACTTCAAACACTAAACTTTGGAACTCTTGTAAAACTGCGTGTTTCGTGAGTGTTCAAGTAATTAGGCTAGATGTTATAATTGTTATAAGGGTACCTGGGTACAAAATTATACTTGCAACATTCCTCACATAATATGCATAGAAATACAATATGAACAATTTAAAAACTCGTAAATTTAAAAAATAACACCTGGACAGGGAGCTCGAACCCAAGATCCTTGTCTTGGCACGTCATTGCTCTTCATTGAGCTACCCATAGAGATAATTGGTGCGCTAATCCAAAGTCCTGGGCTAGATTCCTGTGTCCTGGTGTCATTTTACAAATTCACTAATATTATGTTTTGTAACCATAACTAAAAGGAAACTTGAAGGAAAGAAGAAAATGCTGGGAGCTGAAGGAGGAGGCAGAGGACAGGGCTCATTGGCGTCCCAAGTTCACTGAAAAAGGGAATGGACCTATCCTGAGACATAACACCTATCCTGAGACATAACACCTATCCCCTAGAATTCGCTAATTAAATAATATATTGTACAAGAGGTGGCTCCATACCGTACTTTGCACCTAGATGATATACTTTGAACCAATACAAAAAAAAGTATTTAGAGTCATCTAGTGGCTAAACTATGAACTATGTAAGACTAGTTTTTAAGAATTTAAACCGGTAACTCTTGAATACACATTTTAAGGTGCGAATTTTTTTCTTGGCCATTTGTTGCTGCCATGTGAGCCGCCATTATTCAGAAACTGTAAAAAAGTGGAAACCTAAAGTGCTCCAGACTTTATTGCTACAGCTGCATATTCAATTGATAACAAGGTAGGTTACTATTTTATTAGTGCCTAATAACCATATTACATATAGTTTTCAAATTGTATGTAGCTATTATATGTTTACAATATGTTATAGTGAAAAAGAATACCAGGTACATTTTTGAAGCACAAAGTTGGTTTACATAGGAAATATTCACAGACTGATTCCAAGTTTTGATGCTTCCGAGATTAAAAAAGATTGAAGGGACGAAGGTAGCTATAGGGGACAATTTATCTTCACATGTTACAGATATTGTTTTGAAAAGTGCAGAGAAAACGAAATATATTTTGTTTGTTTGCCTCCAAACAGCACCTATCAGACTCAGCCGTTAGATGTGGCACTCTTCCATCCAACGAAAGCAGCATGGAAGACCATATTGGGCTCTTACAAGGAAAATGAGGCTGGTCTGCAGAGTTCTGTCTTGCAGAAACAACACTTTCCAAGTCTTCTGAAAAATATGATGGATGTGGTGTCTATCGATGCAGGTAATAACTTGAATTCTGGGTTCAGAAAATGTGAAATTGTTGCTTGTGAAGTAAGTGTTCTTCTAGGCATATGAAAAAGACTCAATCGAAAAGAGTTTCAAAGAATTTTTGAATAACAAGAGATGCAATATTGTTGGGAATAGCAAAATTAAGAGAAGAAGAATCAATGTTAAGGCTGGAAAAAGTATAGCCCATGAAATTAGTCAACAGATAATGGAGCAGGCCCAGCCAACCACAATAATGTTGATACAAATCAAGAACTGGGCAATGCAGCACTCATCCAACAATAATGGGAATTCAAATGAAGAGGAAGTTAAGAGAAAACTAAAAAACAAGAAAAATAGAGTCCCAACTAGTTCTTCTTCTGAATTAGGCTCAGAAATCGAAGACTTGTCCCTTCAAGAATAACCAAGTGAAAAGAAGACATCGATGACTTATCGCCAGAAAAGGAAGAAGAGCGAAACAAAATTAAGAATGGTGGCAGCCTGTACAGAAAAAGAAAGGCAAATTAGTTGTTTTCACATATGGAGAGTTTTTCCTGGGAAGATTGAGTCATTTAATACCAGAAAAGTAGTAATGTCCACAATGCGAAGATAATTGAATTCTTGGAAGTGGCCAGTTCTATCAAAGACAATGCGGTACAGCTGGATGTATGTTTTGGGAGGATTATGTCCTCCACCAATAAATAAAATAGGATGTTTCAAGTGTTCCAGAACTTGATAACATTTTGTTTTGATGAGTTTCACTTGGTTTACCAATCAACAGACATTTACAAAGAATGATTTTTTATGGGTTTTTTTAAAGTTTAATTTAGATTTAATTTGTAAGTCTTACCTTTGTTTTTATAAATATTGTAATTGTTTTGGCAGTCATATGAATTGATAAAACGAAATTACTGTATTCTTTTTATAATGTAGATTTGTATCTTTAATTTAAGCTTAAGATTATTAAAAAATATATTTAATTTATATTATGTAATGGGCAAGTGTAAAATTGTTTCTAATATAGTTTCTGGTGTAAAGTTATACTAATGAATGTGTAACATTGCATCATATCCTTATTTCCTATTAATTTCAAGGTAAATACTAGTGGTACAAAGTATCCTCACCAAATGAGGATACTTTGCACCACTTTTTATTGGTTAGTAAAGTTATTTAAACTTCACTAACAAAGAATCAACTCTTAAAAACTTAAATTTGAACATCTTTGACAGTCAAACAAAAATGAAATGATTTCAAAACTTAATTACACACAATATATCTTAAGCTCTAAAAAAAACCAACCTAAAAGTTGGTGCAAAGTAACCCCATCTTACGGTATATATATATGGAGGCAAGGCACCGCTTGTACAATATATTACATGAAGCCTAGGGGATGGAAATTATCTGTTAGTTTTATTATATACGTATTAGCTTTTACCCATCGCGGCTTCGCCCGCAATAATTGATACAAGCTTTTAATTTTTAACTAAACTGTTTTGGTGATAAATCAAACTTTATTTTTTTCAGATATACATGCGTTTTTCTCAGTTCTAGCTGTAAATAATTTTGCCATATTTTCATTTTTACTTTTAAATATTTCGTAATAAAATAAATATATATTATTTAAGTTATCAATTATAAATTCATTTTTTTTACCTTCATAATTAGTAAGATAAATAAATAAATGAAATAATATTTTTTTGACTACATAGCTAAAATAACATCATATTTATTATTTATTAGTAGGCCTATGAAACTACGTCACACTAATTACCATTTTCTTTAGCTACAAAATATTAAATCACAAATTCTTAAATAACATCATTTCAATCCCATTATAATCATATATGTATTATTATTTAAAATCAAAGGTTGAGAATAGTCCTATATGTTATTCCAGGACATACTCTACCAACGTACAAAGTTTTATTCGAATATGTTCAGCAGTTTTGGCGTGATTGAGTAACAAACATCCAAACACACAAACTTTCGCGTTTATAATATTAGTAAGATATATACAGAGTTTGAATGAGCGTGCCAAAATGAAGTTAGTGGAAGATGGTTCTATAACGACTATATTGGTACAAGGAATCCAAGGTCGGTGTTGTCCCCTTAGGACGCTACGGAACTTCAAATATTTGAAGTGTTGCCTGGAGTCCCTGGCATCCCAGCAGCACTACCGCGAGATGGTGGTATTGTTATCGAAACGTCGTCGTGCCTCATCAAACCAAAGGTCACATGATTACTACGGGTGTACCCTATTACAGTGACACCAGATCGTGTAATACAAGAGCGGAACAGAGATGGAGGGGTCAGGCCAAGTCTCTATTTCACTGTTACATTGTAGAAGGGGAAGGTTAAAAAAAAGCGTTACAAGGTTAATGATGAACCCTACGTCCCATGACTATACCTTGTGAAGGCTTACATAACCTGACACAAAGTGGCTGTTTGCACGCCAGTCCACCCCACCCATCCATCACCCACCTGGCCGGTCGGATCGTGATCTAAATCAGCCAGACCTAGCTGTCCCTAACGTACGATCAAGGACACTCACCGGACGAGGCTCAGACCTTGACGAGATTCACAACATGTTTCAAGTTCGCGAGTCGATACGAGCCTTTCAGAGCACTATAAAACAAAACTAGCTTTAATTGTTGGGGGCTACGCCCACAAAGCCCCCACTGAGTTTCCTTTGCAAGTGGATTAAGATAGTGTAATTCCAGGACTGTTTTTTGATAGGTCTTACCTTTTAGCCACAAGAGACCTCCAAAGAAAGGTCCGCACCGAATTTAAAGTTGCTCCGCCATTTTGAATTTTTTATGGGGTTAAAAATTAAAATTTGTAACTTTCTGGAATTTTCCTGTAGGTTACAGGCTAGAAGCTATTATTTTACCAAATTTCAAGTTTCTATCTCATCTGGAAGCGGGTCAACATCAATGTCAGTGAGTGAGTCAGCCATGTGACTTTATAGTAGTATAGTAATAAACATCAGTGGAGGAGATTGGGGGAACATGTCTCACCAAATAATCGCCTCAAATGGAACACTCCTACTCCTAGTTGCGTAAAAGAAACGGTGAATTTTTTTGTTTTCAGAAAATAAAAAATACATGTTTGAAGTCATGCATAAATGCATACCTTTTTATTCAAAAAAATTATACCTATTTAATACATTCCGTTATAATATTATAATTCACGTTTTATTTTTAGCACCGCGTCTTATTACCCGCTCGGGCTATATGCGTTTAAATACTAACTACGCTATTTGTTTTAGGGATTAGAAAGGTTATATTAATAGGAATTGTACCCGTATTTCCGCGGAGGGAAAGTGAAAAAACATTTAGGAAAAACTACCCTCGATACACTCGACCGAGGTTTGAACCTCAATCTCTCCGTAATCAGAAGTTAAGCCCACTGCAATAGTGGCGCGTTAGACCATGCGGCCACCGAAGAGGGTATTCGTGTCATTAATATGGTATGAAAATAAAACCAAAATAATTCTGAGTTGAAGTGAGAGTGGGTTGGTTCCACCCGGCCCCGTCCCGGCTCCCCATTTCAATAATCAAAAACCTTTGAGCAGTGGCGCGCACAGAAACTCGCTTAGGAGGGAAGGACATAAATACAATTATTTATTTAACACCTTATTTCTGTATATTTTATTCCAATTAGTAATTTTAGGTTGTAACAGTATACTTTTAAAATACCCTTTCGTAATCTGTTTCTTAAAAATACACGTATATTTGGCACATATTTAGTCTCCTGTATCCAAGTTGTACATTACATGTGTTAATATTTTATTATACTGGTTTGCTACTTGGTTGAAGAGGGGAAGGGTGGTTGTAAATGCCTTGTTTGCCTCCCCCCGCCCTTTCTTGGGTGAGTCACTTCAAAATATCACCATATTTACCTCATGCTTATAGAAATTTTCAGCGTTACAACACATGGATTTGTTCATAAATCCTGTAAGCACACGTAAAACAGATTTAGTAATTTTTTAACTGTTAGAAAACAGGATGACCACATGCAGGGAAAATATGAAAAACTTGGAAAGTCAGGGAATTTAAGACTGCCAAGAAAATCCGGGATATATCAGGGAATTTTGTAGTCGATCAATGAAATTGGCTTACATACCTGTTAGGTAATGATAAATGTCTTATTGTTATACGGTTAAAATAATAGATGGACGACATAGCTGCATTTTTATGAATTTCTTGAAGTAGCCAGAACTTTCTTTGAATACTTTAGAATGATGCCGCACGCGCGCGCGCGCGCACACACACAAGGAATAACACCAACTCTCACGGCACAACGACCATCATGAAACGTACAAGCGTGCATGAATGCATATTATTAGTATAATTATTGTATGGTAGGCCTACTAAAAATTAGTAAACATTTTTTATAAAAAGAGTATATATTTTAATGTAGACGTGATACACAAAAATTGATGGCATTTTTTTGAATCAGCACATCAATTTTTTATAGGCTCAGCCAATTAAATCTCGCAGTTACTAATTTTCTTTCGTGATGACTAGGGTTTTATGTTTGACAAATACACACCCATACATTATAATAATGGCGTGTCTGGGCTTAATAGATCTATAGCTCAGTTTGCAAAAATATCAGCCAGAATTAATGTACCTTTGCCCAGATCACACCCGAATGTACTAATCGTGCATCCTTTCCGTCAAGGCTCTATCATGTACCGATGAGATGAAGGGATTATGATAGTGAGTATTACGGGTTAAGCCATTGAAGATCTTAAGTCTAGCTAGACCAAATCTGGTGACCATGGGAATTATTTCTCTTTTGAAAAATAAATCACCCGGTACCAGTCGGGAATCGAACCCAAACAGTAACTAGTGGTTCTCTGATCACTCATTATCACTATTTAAGGAATATATCTGGAAAAAAACCTATACAAATTAAAATGGAAACAGTTTTACTTAAGTCTACTGCAAAAGCCCAATTTGTTGTTTTAGTTCTGTAATTTGAAGTATTTCATTTTGAGTTTTGTGGAGAGGGAGAGGGGTGGGGGTTGCGGGGGGCGCGGGGGGCGCACACAAAGAACTCTAGGGACACGTGCTGGAAATGGTTGTTATAAATTCACTTTGTTTATGAATTTATGCTAGACTAGTCCTTAAGCATTAGAAGTAATCTTAAAAATTGAGGCGTTGCTATTTTCTTAGACATTTCATACACATCCAAACAATATCTCTTATTTACAGTCCAAAACAATTTTTTTTTCTCATGTATCACAGCGCGAACAATTCTTATCCAAGACTAACCAACGCTGACGACTTCTTTATGAATATTGTCTAGCAACGGTTTGTTGTGGGCGGACGCTCGTTGCTAAGGAGGAAGAAAGTTTAAGGGGCGGGGGGACGAAATGACACGACAGTACCACGTAATCCCTCTCCCCTCTCCCCCCTTTCCCATATTCAGTATCTAAATAACACAACAAACACTCTCCGATATGTTTTACAAGTCTTATAAACGGCTCAATCTAGTGCTCATGATTCCAAAGAGAAGAGTAGCTTTGAGGAAATGCACCCGTATTAGCGCGGAAAAAGGATTAGGAAGGGAAAAAATTATGTAAATCACACGTAGAGATCTCTAACCGGGATCCAGAAAACAATATCTGCGTCGACGGCGACCTACTGAAGTGCGAATCTAACGCCTTAACAGGTGGCCTCACGGTCCAAAGCATCGGTTACCACAAAATATTGGATTGCTGATAGTGAGGAAGTCAAGGTTCGTTTCGCCATAGGGTTCATTGGAGGTAGTTTCCTAAAGTAATCTATGAATATTGTTTTCCATTCCCTCTCCACGCTAATGCGTGTATATTTGTTCTAGATTACCCTCCCAATCCTCACTTCTTCGATTAAGTCGTTCTGAATGTAGGCTACTCATAAAATAACTAACCGCTGGGGCATGGCGGTGCATACATGAGTTACCCTATGGAAAAAATACTGTCCATATAAGGGCAACCTTTTAATTTGAATCGAAATAGAACGAATGCTTCATCCAATAAGAACTGGACGCTTATTTCAATTTTAAATTTCTTGCAAAATATCCATTTTGTAATAATACGCCAACTTTTATTGATTAACATTTATTTCATAATGAAATGTCGATCATATGAGTTTACAAGGCAGTATGATAAAGAGGTAACTCGCATCTGTGGTCACATAGCTTAAGTCGTCAAGTACGAGATAGACTGCTGGATTGTCGGGGACGGCAAGGTCGAGCTTCAAATCTTTGCCAGATGCATTGGGGGTAGTTTATCATATATTATTTATCAATGTGGTATTTTAATATTTTAAGCAGATGAGAGTGCAAGTATAAGTAAGTACCTGTCCCAGTTACACGCCTTACACTTTACATCCATTACTGTTTCCTGCCTGTGGTGTTTTTTATTCAAGAGGTATATTTTCCACTGCTGGTTTGCTAGGCCTGTTGTAGCTTCATATCCCTTATAATCTAACTTATGACTAGGACAGGCACAACATCCAGTCCCCGACCATAAATTTATCACTGTGAAAGGGTAAACCCATATTTTCACCAGTTATACATTTTTCAAACATGCTGGGACAATCCTAATAATAAGCCGTTAAATATAGTTTGTGTTCAAACTCATGATAATAAAATAAAAGTTTATTAACAAAGAGGACTGTCGACGCTAATAACCACTCTGTTATGCGCCTTAAAAACCAGATAGTTGCAACAAAGAGGGAACTGAATAGCGCCAAAAGTGGTGTATTTTGATTATGCCCAGCCTAAAACCGTTCGCACCCTCTTGTCGGACTCGTAGCGTACTAATTGGTTTCCTCCAACAAAATGTACTGTCTACAATGAAACATCATAACACATAATTTAAACCAATAAGAACTAAGAAAACACATCAAAAATTAATAAACATATCAGACTATCAATCAGACTATCTTTATGCCAATAGATGACACTGTTTTATATTATGATTTATTTCATCATAAAAAGGTTGGTACGCTTTAACAGATTATTTTAAAATATCATCGAAATCATTTAAAATGTTAATAATAAACTCACAACTTTTGTAAGAATTAAGCCAAAGAGCACAAATTACAAACAACATAGATAATTACTACAAAAATCAAAGTTATATCAAAGTTATTAAATAAGAAATATTGTAAAAATATTTTAATGCTTAAATAATGAATATAATATATATATTATTACTATTATTGAAAAAATTAAGTATTTAATACTATAAAATTCCACGAAATATTGTCCTTAGTTAAATAACTATCAGTTATATTTGAATATAGTAGCATAACTATATTTGTTTATGATCGGATGAATGCAAGCCAACACAGCTACAGTAGCCCCATGGGTTCTTTGGTGCTGACTGACAGCTCATAGCTAACTTCTGACAGTCAAAATTTAGGTATATACCTAAATTTTGACCATCAGAAGTGACAGCTGCTAAAAGCATGTTTTTGCAGATCATATGGTTTGGCGTAGGGATACATAATTTGGTCTGGTAACTTATCAATTCTGTTAGCTGTCAAGTCAGCACCAAAGAAACCATGGAGCTACTCTAAATAAACGCAAGATATGGACGTGTTCATTTCCTCCCGAGAAACGATTCCGACATTTCCGTCATGCGACTACGCTTGTGTGTGCTATTATAGACATACAATATTACGATTCCGAGTGCGACTCAGTAGTCTACATAATCCTACTAATATAAAAAATATGAGTTGATGTAAGTAGCTAGCCTGGCGTTTCATTCCACTCTGCTGTGATTGGCCAGATTTGGTCACGTGACCACTCCCCGCTCTCTAATTAGATGTTGAGTTTCCCCCTTCCCTCCCACCCACCTGACCCCATACCCCTGACCCCCTTTCCAAACTTGCTTTTTTATTTGTGCTCATTGATTATTTGTGCTCATTGGTTATTTATGTGTGGTTAGGATTGAGATGGGGCGTTGGAATTTATTTATTTATTGGTGTGCAGTCCACGGCGTCGGGCGTTCCTCCCTCATCATCAGATGGAACACGGAGCACGAAGCTCTCCTGACGGCTGCTTAGCGAAGAGTGTGTCCACCAAGCAGCTGACGGCGTATCATGGCCGTAAGGCCCCTTTCACTTTCCCTCGCTCCCCCCCACCCTCCTTACATCGCCAAGAACGAACTAAGTTACACTGACTGCTCCCTCGCTCTGTTGGATTGCCTTTTCACTTCACCCCCTCTCCATCCCTCACTTAGTCATACCCCAACTCAATGGAGGTCGTCAGATGTCACAAACTTGTTATAAATTTCGAAAGAGGGTAACAACGACCTTGTTGAAGAGTCATAAGCCCCCAAGGCCCCTTGGTACATCGATCGTGGCCTTCTGAAGGTCGCTGGTTTAGATGTGCTTTATAAATGCCCAATCTGGGACCAATGATTTGCTCTCCCCCCACCAGGAGCCTGACATTTAGACGGCGTTCATACCGGTATTTGAACCTTGATATCGTTAGCACAACTAATGTCTGTTAGAACAGCCGTACTTCCTGCACTCACCACCATTTTTCTGGTCGGCCAGGTAGAATGTGTACCCACATTTGCTTCAAATATCGATCATTCTGTCACCGGCCATCTAGTGACGCCTTATACAATGTGACCATCGAAGCAAGTATAAAATGCATGGTGACGGTAGATTGCTACCCAAGGATCAGCCTCAGTACACACGCACGACAGGAATTTGTACTAAGCTCTTCAGGCAAGCGTGAGATAAGAGCTGATTTTGTTTCGACCAGGCAAATTGCGTAACAGAATTTGCCAGGGATTGAAATGTAAAGTAATTAGCGTTCGTTACCCTCTAAGGGACTTGAACCCCTACCTTATTATGTCACAGGGCGAGATGTATACCCACATTTACGTTGACAGGGATTCGAACTAAGATATTCAGGCAAGCGTGAGATAATAACTGATGTTGACCAGGTGAAATGTGTAACAGCATTTGTCAAGGATTGAAATGTGAAGTAATTAGCGTTTGTTGCCCTCTAAAGGACTTGAACCCTACCTCCTTAAGTCACTGGACAAGATGCGTACCCACATCGTCATTGACAACTGAACACGAGGGGGGAATTGAATCCTCCAACACCGTCTGGATATCTTTGCCCGAATGAGAGAGAGAGAGAGAGAGAGAGACAGAATAATAAAATTAGTGATGTACCGTCATTTGTGCAGGGCTGAAATGTGAAAACAACTAAAGCTATTATTGATGCTTTTAGGTAGGATTAGTGTTTTTTGACCTTGCAGGAACATGATCCCCTACCTCCTCCTGTCACAAGGTGAAATAAATACCTGCATTTGCACTGTTGGAAAAATAAACATGATCGATAGTCCTACAAGCATCCCTCTAGACAGTACCAGAGAAAGACGTCCATCCTTGTCAGGAGAGCTAGCACGAATAAAATATAACTGTAAATAGATGCTTATTCACGAGGATCGAGCACGTACCGATGCGGAAACAATATCGACCAATAAGAATCCGGCACCATTAATGCGGCAGACCTCCATTGAAGCGACTATAGATAGACCTTGAAATCATTACATTTGGTCATTGTAATTAATAATTGCAAGCGATAAACATCACATTGAGTTTCAACGCGCTGGAAAATTGGCTAAATTCAGGTATGTTTAAAACGTTTTGTATATTTTAATGGACACTATTTTGCTTATTACGTCTTTGGTGTACAGCGGCATTTGTTCCTTTGACAGACTTTTAAGAAAATCCGTCCCCTCCACCTGAAGCGTTGGTAGCGCTGGGTAGCCCGGATCGTTTAGCTCTTTTTACCGAGGAAGGAATTTGACTGGCGGAAAACGACTGGTCCACAGATAATTAGCGTCTTGCGATTGATTTGAGAGACTTTGCAGTGTTTAGTTTTTCCGTGATAGTAATTAATATGTATTTATATAATTTCAGATTATTGGGATCCCTACAATCTGGATGCCGTCTTGAGGGGGCGCGTAATGCCCACAGTGGGCTCACCGGTCACTGTGCGGGCACCATCCCTGGAGACAGGCAATTTGGGGGTGGGTATTGACATCCTAGATTGCGGTCTATGCTCAATCCAGCGCCACCGCCTTCACTCCGCCGCCAGTTACCACCCCTCAAGACAATGCCGCAGTCGCCGGAAAGTCTAGCAATGGTGTGCTCGATGTTTGGGCTGAATTGGACGCGATAGATTGCCTAATATTTAAGTACCGTCTAAAAGTAATAATACTATAGCCAGTAGTTAGTAAATAGACAGCTTATTTCGCAAGAATTATCCACGCCCTCTCGTTACCCTAAACTACCATTGTTTGTCCGCATATCTACTACACCTTTGTCAAGAGCACGTTCCCAACTTTAAACAAAAGAAAGCAAATTATAATTGGTATTTATTCACGTTTGCATTGTGCTGGATCAATATTCGACCGTAACCATAACTCGCTCGACAGCATGTCAAAATACCAAACTATTGGTACTGGGTTCGATTCCCGACACGGTTAAAAATGTTGGGTTGGTAAATTATAAGTCGGCGGAAAGGGTTTGTGGATGTTCTAGTCTTGACATTTTATGAATAAAAAAGTTACCCGAGCTTTAGACTTGAAAACAGTAGCGGACATAAATTAAATGGTTTTATTTAATTTCTACCAAGAGAAAACTTAATTCGGACCATTAACATACCTTATTTAAAGCCAGATTTTTTGAATAAATAGTGTGGTTGTGGAGCCGTAACCATAACTTGTTCGATAGCATGTCTGTATACCAAACTATAGATAATGGGTTCGATTCCCGACACGGTTAAAAATGCTGCTTTGATAAATTATCAGCCAGCTGACAGGGGTTTGTGGAAGTTCTAGGCTTGATATTTTATGAATAAAAAAGTGACCCGTGCTTTATACTGGAAAACAGTAACGAATATAAATAAAATGGTTCTATTTCATTCTTAAACTTAATTCGGACCATTACAATTATTTTCTAACATCAATATCTATTTTAATCAAATTTGTGTAAGACATGTTTTCCCTCAATACCTTATTTAAAGCTAGATTTCTTGATGTGTGGTTGCTTATCGGTCTATTAGATGGCATTGAGAGCCAAAAAATTACTCTATTCAATTATATGTTGTAGATTTAGTGTTCCAATGTGCATTAAATATACAGGCATAGTAATTATATTATAGCTTTAGCCGAGACAGAACTCAATATTTTGTTTTGTCAGCCCAAGGGTCCCAGATTCGATTCCAGACAGGGGTTGAAAATGTATGTTTAACCACGCTGGACTGTATTTTGTAGCTGTCCTATGGTTCAAGTGTATTTTATTAATCGCACAATATATGAAGGGCTCAGCGCTCAATTCCCTGAATGATTGAAAATTTGCGTTTAATCCTTGATAATGATAGATTAACTGCCATGTACTGTATTTATTATACATACATTGTGAAAAATCCAGGGTTAGGTCCCCTACATGGATGAAAATGCAGGTTTAAACTTTCATAGTGATAAATTAAATGCCATGGACTGTATTTGTTACTCACACATTGCGAATGTGGTTATCAGTTAAAGCAATTGTAACAACATATTACCCGCCTCGGTGGCGTAGTTGGCTAACGCGCTTGTCGTGTTGAGCTCGACCGCTGAGGACGGGGATATCGAGGTCCTAATCTCGGTCGGGTGAACTGGGGGTGGTTTTTCCTAAATGGTTTTCCACTCTCCCTCCACGCAAATGTGGGTTCACTTCCTCAAATCGAAAACCTCCCCAATTCCTAATCCATTAGAGTAATTAGTACTTAAAGCGTATAACCCGAACGGTTAGTAAGACGCGGTGCTAAATATTATTATTATTAACAACATATTACATTTTGCGGTATCGTTTTAACGCGTGAGTTTGCAGAAAATAATTATATTTCAAATATTTATCCTCTTTAGTTCAATTGGATAGCTGTTTTTACCGGGAGACAGTGTTCCGGCACCGCCACCGGCTGTGTCTTCCCTTCACCCCACATCATCATAAACAGCAGCACCACCTCCGTGCCAGGGAGTCGGGGCTCAAGCCCAAGCTGCGGCCAGGCAGACGGGGTCAACAGTCCTTTATTAACCAGTGGCGACGGCTGGACCATCTTCAGCACCCCAGACAGGAATTAGTGGCTCAGTAAACGAGGTTGGTGAAGCTTTGTCCCAAGGCATCCCTCTTCGAATTATTGAGGAGAGAATTAATCAATTGAGGCGTTTCTATTATACTGGAAGATAAGTTACTGTAAATATTGGTGCTCCAGCAAGCGATCGTGACACATTAAGTTGGCTTGAAGAACAAATTACTGTTTTGCTCAATCGGCTGCAGGACCATGGTGTCAGCGCCAATGATCATGTCGTTTTACTTTTGAATAGCACGGACTAGATGTTGAACACTGTATGTGTCTCATTTAATTGGGCACATCAGTTAGACACTCGAACCGTGCTCGATAACGTAAGTCGCGTGTTGCAAAGTAATAATTTGTTCTTGAGTAAGGTACCACTATATGTTAAACTCAACCATTTTGAGAAGCCTGGTGGGAGTAAAGGTTATTGTGATAAACTCTCCCGCTAGTACATTTGCCGTAATAACAAAGGAATCATTAAGATACAAAATGGCAACACACTCTTCCTTGCCCACGGGTTGATTGTCGCCAAATATATATGTGATAGTAAAAGAGAACCAGGATTCATGGACCTGAAATTCTTTAAGTAGCTCAAAAAGGGTCGTTATATTCAAAAACTTAAAGCAGAGGAACTATGCTGTGATGCCCGTGTGAATTTGTGAAAGGTGGGGGTGGAATCACTGAACTGAATCAATTTCAAACATATCTATACGAATTTAAAATCACAGGGTCGATGTAACGTCGGGGGAGGGGGGGCATGTCCTCTATGAGGGCCTCCCCCTCCCGAACATTCCTTTAAGGCCTAACTTGATTTGTATTTTAACGACGATAAGCAAAATCATTTTGATGTCATAACATCCTTGACAGCCGCATTTAATTGCTCGTACTTTTGCTGTGAGTGCTGTGTGACATTTGATCATAAGAACGAGCACAAATGCCAATCAACAAGCAAAAAGTGCTACGCTATAGTGGTTCGTAGCGGAGCCCAATCTTTGGGCTGTAAAGACTGCGGGTGGTGGTTCACAAACTAGACATGTTTTGATAACCATAAACGTCCCGGATTTTGCAGAGGTCACATGCCAGTTTGTGATGTCAAAAAGGGTTGTGAGGTCTGTGGGCAATTTTTCAGTTTGGAAAAATCAAATTATTCACGCAGGTGTTATGAGACTTTTTACAGAGTATGCGATACATATCGTCCTTTTAGCCATTTCTGCTATATGAAGTAAGCCACATCCAAGCCATCACTGGAAAACAGCAATTTTATATTTGTGTTCTATGATTTTGAATGCAGACAATTAACGTTACTTCCAGGTTCGGTCAACACGTATTTGTACAAACCTAACCTCTGTGTCCTACATACGTGCTATAAGGCCTGCCTTCATATGGATGTAAATGACCACCATTGCACCGAATGTGCGGGTGATAGGACTCGCATAATCAAGGGCGATACCACTATAGCCCAATTTTTCGTATTTATAGAGTATAAAGCAACAAAATTTAAGGATATCACCCTCCTAGGTTATAATGTGAAAAGCTATTATGGGAATTTTATTTTAAAATATATGATGTAAGTAAAAAAAATGGACTCCAGAGCTCATAATGAACGGTGGGAAAATCATGTCCATGCGTTACGGTCCACTCCACTTTATTGAGCTGAACTTTCTCCCAATGTCGTTGTCCAAGATGCCTAAAATATTCGGCTTGGATGAGTCTTTGGCCAAGGGACGTTTCCTCTATTTTTTCAATAAAAAATAAAACTTGAAGTATAGGGGTATCTTGTCACCAAAGGAGAACTACGGCATCGGTGATATGTCGGTTGAGGGAAAGGAGCACTTTGAGAAGTGGTATGACGCGTTGGTCAAAGAAAATTATGTCTTTTATTTTAACCGCGAGTTGGAACTGTATTGCGTGAAAGATGTAGAGATCCTACGGAAGGCCTGTCTAAAGTTTAGATACATGTTTATGGAAAAAGAATAGGTGGATCCTTTCAGAGAGGCGTATGCAATCGCAGGAGTGGCCATGTTGGTTTACCGTAGAGGTCATCATAAGGAGAATACTATTGGTATCATCTCTAACGGTGGCTACCGGTGTGCATACCACAAATCGCACGTTGCCGTACAATGGCTCTGCTGGGAGGCCCACCGACGCTGTGTGTCTATTCTTCATGCGGGTAACGGCCGTGAGGAATATGTGTTAGAGTGACGTGTAGATGGCATTGTAAAAGCTGGAGATTCCACCACCGTGTTCCAGTTTCGGGGCTGTTATTGGAACGGGTGCCCTCTTTGTTATCCTGACAGGACCACCCCTATCAAAAACAGCAACCACGAGAGCATGGAGACGCGCTATTAAGTGATAATGGTTTGTGTTTAAAAGTTTAAGAATGCCGGCTACACGGTCGTAGGGATGTGGGAGTTTACGTTTGATGCTATGAAACGCACAGACAATGACTTGAAACAATTTGAACTCCAGCACGAGGTGTACAGCAAAGAGCCCCTCATTCCCAGGTACACATTCTTTGGCGGGCGTACAAATTGTATCAAGCTCTTCCACGATGCAGACCTTTCTTGTGTAGAGAAGATCAATTACTTGGATGTGTGTTCATTGTATCCATACGTTTGAAAGTACAAAAATATCACATTGGCCACCCCAAAATTTACTTGTAACCAAATGGTCCGTCTATTTATCAAGTAGAAGCCATAGCCAAAGTTACCATGACGCCTCTGCGGGATTTATTCATGCCCATATTGCCTACATGGATGACGACAAGTTGATGTACATCTTGTGCAGGGAATGCGTTGAGGAGAAAAACCAAAGAACGTGTCAGCACAACGACAAAAAAGATCACTGGTTGACAGGCGTATGGGTGATTGACGAGATCCGAAAAGCCGTTGAGAAAGGCTACACCATTGAAGAAGTACACGAAGTGTGGGAATACAATGTATCTGTTTACGATCGTTAGACACGCTTTGGCGGATCGTTTCACGGGTATATTGATATTTTTTTTGAAAATTAAACAAGAAACTAGCGGATGGTCGAGTCGTGTACTTCACAAGATGAGAAGTTAGCTTACATTCAAAATTATGAGGAAAGAGAACTGGGTAAAACTCGATTTCGGCTCTGTTTGTAAAAATCCTCGTCTCCGCACTCTGGCTAAACTCTTTTTAAACTCGCTATGGCGAAAGTTTGGGCAAAGACCCGATTTACCACACGTAGCCATTGTAAACGACTATCAGGGTATCCACAAGTACCTGAGGGATCCGTAAATCACCGTGGACAGCGTCATTGATGTAAATGATAATATTATGTTCCTCAATTACAAGGATGCGCGTTGCGCCCTAACCCTAACACAAGTGTGGTGGTGGCATACTACACTACTGCTATGGCCAGGTTGCACTTATACAGAATCCTTGAAAAATTGTGGGACCACGTTTTGTATCACGATACAGATTGCGTTCTATGCACGGAATGCCCCGGCGATTGGAGTCCACCAACTGGAGACTTTTTAGGTGACCTCACTGATGAACTTCAAGATTATGGCCCTGGAAGCTACATTATCGCTTTTGTATCTGGCGGTTCCAAGAATTACGCGTACAGAGTTTGTGATGGTGGCGATCCTGCCAAAACAAAAACGGTATTCAAGATTCGCGGGATCCCCATATGCTACAGCAACCGGAAAGACGTTAATTTTGACGTTTTGAAAGCGATGGTCACCGAACAGGCCACGGAAAGATACATAGAGATACCGCACAAAATTGTAAGAAAAGGTTTTGTGACGGTATGTACCGTTTTGCAGACTAAATTCTACCGGCAGGTGTACACCAAACGACAGATAACCGATGATTAATATACGTTGCCGTTTGGGTAACAGAGTTCTTGTGAACGCGTTCACCACTGACTTAAAGGTGATCATTTAGAAGGGCTGAATAATCTTTTTTTTATTTCTCTCTAGACAGTTCCACTGACATACCATTTTTCAACGATTTGATTTTTTCCCCCTATATTTTTCTGCATGAAAACATGCATATTTTTTATTGATTTATTTTATGCACCCAGGATAATTTTTTATAAATTTTTTACTGCCAGTATCATCGTTTATTTACCTGATTATTTTTATTCAAATAGAATTAGTTGTTTGTATTATATATTAATTCTAACTAATTTTTTGCCTTGTACATATTTTAAATTTAAACTATTTGGTTATTTACATATATTCAAATACTCTTTAAACTGAACTTTGTAAATCAATATCGTGGCCACTATTCCCTCTACGAGCTCAAGAAATTGAATATTGTTTTCTCTACGCCAAACATGTTTAATTTACTTCAAGGTGTAAAATATATTCTATAACTATTTATGTAAATAAATACTCAAAGTATACTTTTCATGGAGTGAGCCAGATTTCTAAAATTTTTATTGGTGCATACTTTTCATGGTTTGAGATATATTTGTATAAACTTTTATTTGTTTGTAAATAAATATTCCAAGTATATTCTTGATAGTGTGAGATATATTTTATAAAATTTTATTTGTGTGTAAATAAATATACCAAGTATACTTTTCATGGTGTGAGATATATTTGTTTAAACTTTGATTTGTTTAAATAAACATTTCAAGTATAATTTCATGGCGTGAGCTATATTTTTAAAACTTCGATTTGTGTAAATAAATATTACAAGTATATTCTTCATGGCATGAGCTATATTCTAAAACTTTGATTTGTGTAAATAAATATTCCAAGTATACTTTTCACGGTGTGAGATATTTTTGTGTGAATAAATATTATAAAAACTGTCATGTTTGTGTTTTATCGTCTACATACCACCTCCTCCAATACATCCTGTAAATACAAGTTCATTCAGCTTATAAGCTCAGTCTTAAACACTATGGACAAGATGAAATATCCATTTTCGGCCATCATCAACGGCCCTTCCGGCTGTGGAAAGTCACATTTTGTAGCTGACTTTATCGGTGACATGGACACAATGTGTGACGTTAAATTTGATAAAATCACCTGGTATTATGTTTTATGGCAACCGGGATTCGAACAAGACGGGGCACGTCCCCACGTCATATTTTGTAAGGTTTTGCCGGAAATGGATGACACCTGTAATGATTCTCCAAAGCTGATTATCCTGGACGACCTGATGCGTGAAGCCAACGAAGTGGTCGTCGATCTTTTCACCAAAGGATGCCATAATCATAATATTAGCGTCATTTTCCTTACACAAATTATATTCTACCAGGGCAAGGACCAAAAAGACATTTCTTTAAGCGAATATTATATCGCGCTTTTTAAAAATCCTAGGGATAAAGCTCAGATTCAACATTTTGCACGTCAAGTCAGTCCTGAAAACCCCCGTGTTTTACAAGAGGCTTACGCCGATTCTACAAGTACTCCCACGGGTATATATTGTTAGATTTCAAACAAAGTACACCCGAATGGTTCAGATATAGAACCCACACAAATGCCAGATGCTGCGTGTACCTACCGTGCAAAAGCTATAAAAACACCGACATTTCCCGATTACCGATCATTTCAGATTCATGAGTTCCCAAAGTGCTGAAGCAATCCCCTCTGCTACGTGCGATGCATCGCATAAACCCACAGCAACGTGTCGCCCTGTTGAAAATGGCTTACAAGAATCTGATTGACTCTGTTTGAGAGTGTGCCTACATCACTCTAAAAGGGCGGGTGCTGTTTAAAAATGCACAGAAGTCAAAGATGTGTGCTCACAAGCAGGTGTTGTGCAAGCTGGTTAAACAAGGTAGTGCTGGAAGAAGAAGAGACGACTACTCGTTCAGAAAGGAGGAGCGTTCCTGCCTTTACTTTTAGCCCCTTTAATCAGCAGTGTCGTCTGTTCCTTATTCAACAAGTAGATAATGGAACACACGAAAAAGATGATATTGGTGTCCCCGGAAACATTACACCATTACGAGCAACACCATCAACAAGTGGCAACGGCCACAAATCTAGTGGTCTCCAAGCTGCACAAGGAAATGGAAGAAATCCTCGCTTCAAAACTTGAAGACAAGTCTAAATGGACTTCATACTAACAAGTGCTACAGCGCTATCTGCACTTTAGTTAACACCATCCACCGCCTGAAAATACCACCACCACCATGACCACCTCTGAAGTTTCTGTACTTCCCATCAATGCTATACTCATTACTGTACTAGTACAGGCACGTATAAAGATAAACTTTTACTAGAACATATTATTTCCCAAGGTGGTATCTCTTGAGACGAAAACGGGGAAGCAAGTATTCACGATACGCCTCTCCGTGGATCCAATATTGTGGATTTAGTCAACGATCTGGTTAGAGCAAGAAGACACAGCGAGCTGTCTGGGTGGCGAGAGTTTCTCATGGCGCTTCAAAAAATAAACGTTCTGAAATAATTTATTTTAAATCCTAAACGTTTGGCACCCATTAGAGATCCGACGCCCGTACCCCAACCACTTACACCGTCGCAACGCCATAAGAAGAAGAAACTGAAAAGTGTGTATGGAAACAGGTGGTTGTCGTTCCGAGCTTAATCGCCTGTTTAGCCGACATCTACTATGACCCTTCGTGAGCAGGACGCTTCTACCCTACACAAACTGGCGAAAAAAAGTTTCCACGCATCAAGTACGTGGTGTCAAACATTGATGATCTCTGGCAAGCCGATCTCAACGATATGCGAAGTTTTGAAAATACAACGACAGTTCAATGTACTTGCTCACCGTCATTGACGTGTTTAGCAAGATGTTCCGGGGAGGACGCTTCCATCCAAGACGGGGAGCGTCGTGAGAGACGCCTTTCGGGACATTTTCAAACAAAAGGGCCGTAAACCTCTAAGTTTACAAACGGACAAGGGGACAGATTTCACGGCACGTATATTTCGGAAATTTCTCAAGCAAGAAGGCGTTCATTATTACACCACTTATAATCCGGACGTGAAGGCAAGCATTGTGGAACAATTTAATATAACTCTGAAAGGGTGCATGTGGCGTTACTTTACCAAAAATAATACGTATCGGTATGTGGACGTCCTACAAGAACTTCTCGACGGTTACAACGGCGCAAAACATTTAGTTTCAAGATGGTGCCTGCCGACGTTTCAGAAACTAGTGTGCTTCAAGTCAAAGGTAATCTGTAAGGCAAACGGCATCCAAACTCGAATAGTAAGTTAAAAATTAAATTTGGTCACATGATGCGTATTAGCAAATCCAAAATACTGTTTGAAAAGTGTTTACGAAAGCAATTGGAGCGAAGAAATTTTCAGTCAGCCGTGTCGTGTTGCTACAACCATTCGTCTGCAGGCTGACCGATCTTTACGGCGAGGAGATAGAGAGAACGTTTTACCAACCCGAATTGCAATGCGTACGTCTTCCCGAAACTTTTAAAGTTGATAAAATACTACGTGTCAAGGGTAAGGGCGTCAGAAAGAAAGTGAACGTGCAGTGGAAAGGTTACCTCGCCAAGTTTAATTCTTATATTCCTTCCAGTTACATCAGCGCCTTACCATAAAAGATCATATTAGTTATAGTCATAGTAATTTAGTAAGGAGAATTATAATAATAAGTATTCAAAGGAACGCCTAATAAAAGCAGTATACAAAAGGATCTAATTAAAAAATGAAAAGATAATAAGTAATATCAAATAAGAGGTAAAAGTTAATAAGACAACATGGAAATTAATTTACCAAAAAATATATTTAGTGTTTAAGACAAGAACTATTAAAACATACTAATGAACTTAATATCATTAAACAAATTTCCACTGCTAATGGTTACCCTCACTCTGTTATCTATAATATTCTTCTGAAACAAAAAGCCCAAATGAGTCCCAAATCCAATCTTACAAATATTTCTGATAAGCTTACTAAACCCAAATGGGTTAAAATGAATTTCACAGGCCAAGAAGTTATTAAAATCTCCACAATTCTACAGAGACATCACATCAAGATTGCCTTCGAAACCAACAACACAGTCAAAAAGCAGTTATCTAATTCCAACCTTAATACTCACAACATCTATAGGAAAAGCGGGATTTACACATTAACCTGTGACTGTAACGCTGCCTACATTGGGAAAACTGGCCAGGCACTTTCTAAACGGTATTTTGAGCACTTGAGTGACTTTAAATATAACAGGACTGAATCAAAATTTGCTGAGCATTAAAAAATTTCAGGCCATCAACCCACCCCTATCAATCAATGTATGAAACTCCTTCTACCTTCCACGAAAGGTCACAAAATGAATATTGCCGAAAATCTCCATATATACAATGCAAGTTTCTATCATAATACTATCCTCAAAGAACAAACAAAGTTTTAAAACCGAACTTTAATCAATACAAACAAATATCTTCCACCATTTATTCAATCTTAACCTTTCTCCTATCCCGTTTCTCCGATGCCCTCCTACCATTGTAGCTGAGACCTTACCGGGCCAGGTCGTGAAGATTTGAACCTGTTTCCTTCCCCTTTTTCCATCTATCTTCTTTATCTGTCGATCCATTTCTGATCCATTTCTACTGATACCCTAGCGTTACCTTTATCTCCTTATTTATTTGCTTTTTTTCAAGTTGGACTCATATCTTCTGGATTATTCTTTCCCTAAGTTGTAATTTTAACTAATAATTTCTATTCAAACTATTACACCTTTGGAGTGACAGGGATAACATCCAACCCTAATTTAAAGGTAAGCTTGAGTGTTTATTATTATTAATCTACTTATAAATATTAATCTATAACTTTCTCTCCTTTTGCTTATTTCTTTAACCTGGTTCTTTAAGGTTAGCTTTATTCTCCTTCAACTAATTATTAATGATTTATTTATTTTATTTTTCTTATCGTCTGATTCCCCTTTGATTTCTTAATTTTCGTCTTTATACTTTATCCTAAATTTACATTGGTTTTCCTCAGACCTGAAGATGACGTTTGTACGTTGAAACATTTAGTCAAGTCAACCTAACTTTTGGCGTTCAAGGCTTAAGGAGTGGAATTAAATATCATCTAAGGAACGTTTATATATTCAACTACTTTATATTTAACATTTATTTCACTATTCTATATAATTCGTTTCTTTCTTCCAAGTTATACTCTTATAAATAACTTCTCTAACCTCTATTAAATTAATTTTCTGCATAATATTCCCTGTTCACTTTCATTGATTACAGTTTTAAGGGTGTATGGCCCAAAATTAATTATATAATAATTATATATATATATATTAGTAGGTCTTCTTAAACCAAACTTGGACCAGTGTATTAAATATAGATTAAATGTATATTTTAAGCACAGTGTTTACTCAAAGTTTGAAATTTTGGCATCTTGTGCAACAATTTTAAGGAAAACCAAATGATGCAAAGATTTCATCTTTGGAATGTTAGAAGTATTTGAGGAGGTTTATTAGTTGAAATAAATATTATTTCAATGAACCTTCAATTAATTGCGTAAAAAATTGCCAAACAAATCCAATATTCAATTAATTATTTTGTATACTTAAACGTGTGTAATAAATGGAGTAAATAAATCAATTAATGCCGACTTCTTTTAACTTTAAAATGGTACTTCAGTCACATTAATATTCAATAAGAAACTCATGAAAATTGATACAAGCTGAGGTGCTACATATTTTGCCCCCGGATTTTGAAAATATATCTGATACAACCCCGCAATACCCGAAACAGAACGGCCCGGTTAGAGTAGAGCAGACAACTCATCCCTTCTCACTCCAAGGCACTATCTGTCTGTCCTTGAAACCATAAATATGTCGCCAGTGGTTTTGGCATGTTTGTAAAGCTCATCGCCCTAAACTAGCACCATCTCTCTTTAGAGATTGTTACCAGGCTTGATACCATTTTCAAGTCAGTGTAGCAATTGCGACAATATTGATGAAAGGATTTTATCGGTGTGGCTGAGTGTAATTGCATTTAATGTCT
>CABEEJ010008194.1:6717-25400 GCA_901482245.1 Timema douglasi
CTGGCGGGCCCCTACCCCCGCCCCCCGAGGGGATTTCCTTCTCCCGGTGCCCCCCCCCCCCCCAACCTTCAGCCAGTGAAGAGTTACCGACCCTTACGTGCTGTGTTCTTATGGTAACAGCGGACGTGGAAGATAAGGCACTTGCCTACCGATTCCAGAGACGCTTGATGGCAGCAGCACTCTGACACGGCAGTATTAAGAGAGTCACAGTTACTCCCACCGTTTACCCGCGCTTAGCCGAAATCCGGTGAGACTCCGGTGAAAGGTCTTCGGTCCGTGCTTGGCTATCTCGGGTTCCGCTCTCGGCGGTGCCCTTTCGTCAAGTCCTTTCCGCTGTCTAGACGTATACCCTGATTTTGGTTGGAAGAACGGTAGATAAAATCAAAACATATTTCTTTGCGGCCAACATTGATAAAATGTTCTTATGTTATTTGTGCTATTTGATAGGTATTGATAATATCTATCAAAAGTAACATCTGCAGATGACATGACTTTATGTATGAATATATTAACATTGTTTTAGTAACTTTAGTAACTAACTTCTACTGTTCTTCCTACCAAAATCATACTATAGGTCCTAACCCCTACATGTTACCACACGGCATCATAGTCACCTCTTGAAACCGTTGCCAGTTGTTACAAATGTTCTGTACGACACTGACCCGTACCTGAGCCTCCAGCGAGTTAGTGCAGAACATGAAATAAGATAGGGATTAGAAAAAACACGATCCGTCCCCCTTCATAGGCACATCACAGTGAGGTACCATCACGCCGTCATTATCACTGAGCTCCATGCCTAATAATGTGTATTGGGAAACGAAAAGTAAAATAAAGGTAGCTATGAGAAATGATCAATGTATTTTTAATTATGTGGGAGATGACTCAAATACAAAATTTGTCACAAAATAAGAATCGGTAAAAAGTATCCCGCTCAGATATCAGCGACAAAATTTAATGACAAAACAGACACAAATATTGAAAGCAGAAAAAAAAAAATAATCTCGAGAATACAACTCCCTCCTATCTTAAAACCAAACTAAACTTTATTGAACCTTAGCCTAAAACAGAACTTACAGGGTCACAAAATAAAACTAAAACTCCTTAAAACTTGTATACAGGAACTCAAGGTAAACAGGTAATTAAAATGAGTTTCATTTATGTGAAAAGAATATCATCTTAAAATGGAATATTAAAAATGAAAAGAAAACCTGGTAGTACAACTATAACGTTGCGATAAAAGTGATCAGAAATAAAAGTAGGTATTTTGAAGTAGAAAATATATGGGAAAATTAAATTGGAGGTTAAGAAAAAATAAAGAAAGAGAACAGGTTGACACAGGTGTACAGTAGCGGATTAGTGACTGGACTGAACCTGGAACGTAACTATTGCGTTGTGATAAAAATGACTCCGATAGAAAAGTAGGTACAGCCAGTCATAAATATTCGTAAACCTATGCAAATTAAACTTTTTCCATTCTGATTTTTGGGCATACGATTATTTTTTCAAATAAATATTTTTATCCATACCAAATAAAACCTTGTTTAAGAAACACAGATTATATAACAACTTCATATACGCTGAAAAATAAATAAATTTAATTAAAACATGCAGTAAAAAGTATTCGTACACTTTACAGTAAAAGAAGAACCACCTTGCAAAATGTCAGCTTCCTAGGTCTTTTTCTTGAGATACAGTGATCCTTCATAGAGTGAGTGAGTGAGTGAGTGGGTGGGTGAGTGGTATTTGGCTTTTATAGTGTAGCATTTATTGGGAATAAACTACAAAAGCATACCAAGAATTAAGCGGATGAACTCACCTAGGCCCCATTCAGCTGTCTCACGTCACTATGTCCTCCCCGCACGAGACCACAACAACATTCCTCTATGATATTCACCGAGCGACTAAAAGAGGAAATATCGTCCAAGAGTGGACTGAGAGGTATCTCGAGGCGTGGTGGTAAAAGTATGGTGCGCACGCGCAAGACTAGTGTTATGTCGTAACACGTGGCCTGGAATATTCTACAAGCTCCTACATGGTTCCCCGGATTTCTATCTATCCCCTCCCTCTCTTCTATGTTTTGTGTTGACCGTTATTTGTTTTCCCCTCTTCCCCCTCTTTTTGAGCTAAATCTGAGAGTATATAATGGTGTAGTTTAAAATGTACGACTATTCTTGTCAGGACTCTTGTCTGGATATTTCTGGGAGGTACTAAATTCTCTTTCGGCCTATTGTTCATGGAAATTCCATTTTGGCGAGTAAGATTAACAATTCATAAAAACTTTATTAAAGGAGATCTCTTACATATTAGTTCACTTTAACATGAAGCCCTGTAAGGTTTCGTGCGATGTCACGAGTTTTTGTTTACGTTTCGCTTTTGAGAGCTTAGATGTCTATCACCCATACGGCTGAGTAATATTCGTATATTAGTGTCAAAGTTAGGACTTGTAACTTATTGCTCAAATAGTTTATTCTTGCGTATATGATATTACTATATTGTTGTCCAAGTTAGGACTTGTAACTTATTACTCAAATGGTAAAGATAGTTTATTCTTGCTTATATGACATTGCTATTGTTGTCCGAGTTAGGACTAATTACTCAAATGGTAAAGATAGTTTATTCTTACGAATGTGACATTGTTATTGTTGTCAAAATTAGGACTTAGAACTTATTACTCAAATGGTAAAAATAGTTTATTCTTACGTATGTAAAATTGTTATTGTCGTCCAAGTTAGGACTTGTAACATATTTCTCAAATGGTAAAGTTAGTCTATTTTCGCATAATATATCGTTGTCCAAGTAAAAGGCTTATATTACCTGCGTGGCAGGGAAATATGGTATGTTCTTATGATGAAGCTCATAGATAAGTATAGCCCATACGGCACCCAAAGTTTCATATTGTCATTGTATTGTTTTCTACTCTTTGGAGTAACCTTATATATCACATTGAATCGTAACCGATCATGGTTACTAAATGTTCTCGTAGCTCTTATTTTTTGCCATTGCTTCATAGCACAAATTTATTGTTCATTTTTTATCTAAATAAAACTAAAATGTTATTTTTTGACGTATGTCTTTATATCAAACCTTTATGATATTCTTCGCTTGTACCCGTAATATACAATGAAATAATTGGGGTGTGAGTTCGTGGAAGCAAAAGTGAATAGACCTGTGTCGGCCTATTCGCGTTTGATTACTATCCTATCGGCTCCTCTGAAGTTATTGGTTCCTTTTTTATATGATATATTTATGTTGTGCGCCAGCCTTATTCTTTTGGTAAGACAAGGGCGGTGTTACAATAGATATAGATGATTAGCCTCCAGTGTGTGAATTTTGCGATGCTCCCCTTAGTGTGTATCACATTTTGGTGGAGTGTCGCAAGTATGTCCCTATTCGTCTGGCTCTTAATTTTAAAGGTGACCTTCAGTTTGTATTACTCAACAGCGCGGATGAAGTCATTTGTTTACTCAATTTTATACGCCAGGTGAAATTTTAAATTTTAGATGAGTTTCATTTTGTTATTGTTTCATAATTAGGTCAATTTTTAACAATTTTAATATATTTTAAAATGTTTGTATTACCTATATACGAGTAAGTTATTGTTTATATCTGCTCTTTACAGCAGGAGTAAGATAATAATTTTTCTGACCCAATGAGGCCTTTACTTTATTTTTATAAATTTAATTATAATGCACTAATAACCTCTATATGTTGATGGGCTTATGAACTCCTACAACTATTATAGTATATTTTATGGACCTTCCAATATTTTTCCATTGTGAATGATTTTTATCAAACGATTAAATCAAATTATGAAAGTTAATCGACTTAAAAAAAAATATTTTGAAATTTTCATGAATATTTAAGGATCCTATTATCCACCTAAAATCTTAAAGGCTGGTTACACTTAGGAGAGTACTCTTATTTCTCTGGCTATAACATTCAAACTTGAAGACACATTTAATTAGATCTCGCTGGAGTAACCCGAGAGCTCGCCGTAAAAGAGACAGTAAAGTGTTGCTAACAAGCGACTCAACACATCTCCTGCTAGGATGTTATTCTCGAGTATTCTTTAACAAGGCTCATCACGGTACATCTGCTCTTTTACTATCCTCGACTATTCTACCTTTCAGGGGAATAGACTATTTTTTTCTATTTGAATAATAATCGACTATAGGGGAGCATAATTTATTTTTTTTTCACCGTGTCTTATTGCCCGTTTGACTTATTTCTCTAGCGTAATTACCTTCACCCCACCTAATACTCATAGATAAGAGTTCCACATTAAGTGTACCTGCACTTGCGTGGCGGAATAAATCAACCACAGTGCACCCAATCGTTATTCCAACTTCTTCTAACCGTGACGCGTTATTCCAGTCGGCCATCACTGTGGGTTATAAAAATATATTTTATTTTTGATAATAAATAGTGGGAAAGTTTGAATTATCTAAAAAAAATTGTATTGCTTTCCAAATATTTCTTGCTGATAACCTTTTTATAAAACACCCCCATAATAAATGTAATTGTCTTAAACATGCATAAATATATAAAATTATTGTTGACCTATGTGTCGATGGTACTATAAAATCCAATAAAAATATATTGTTGTTCAAGGGGAATTGAATATTATGTGTGCTGCATGAGTTAATATGATCGACGCCCAACCCTTGTTAGCCACCGATGCCCTTGCCCCAGCTGCTCCCAACAGACGCTTAGCATCGCCTTTCCCTGCCTGAATATGTATTACCCAACTCTAGCCACTCCTCCACAATGTAGATTCGAAAAAAACAACTCACCTCGACTGGACTCGGATCTGAGAAATGTTTAGATGATTAATTTACTCTCATGGTTTTAATAAGATTCAAAATGGCGAAAGCTGTTCTACTGGTGCTGTTATAGTAGTTAAGTAACTACACTCCTATCCGTGTCATTGTTTAAAACGTAACTCTCGCAATAGACTGGATTGATGGTAATGGGGAGATCAGGATTTGAAGCCCCGAAGTGGTTTTTATTTCTACAAATTGTTTTCCACTCTCCCTTCACGTAAATGCGAGAACCTTTCCTCTGAATTCTACCTGTCTTATCCTTAGTATATTAATCTAACTAAATACGGATGTTCCGGACGGGTATTATGATACGATGCTCTGCCGACTCTGTTTCACCGTTCAATAACGTCGTTAGCACGGAAAGAGATCCCTAAAAGTTCCGCGGCAGTTTTTAGTTTGCTTGCGGAAGGGTTTAGTCCCGCAGGGGGGGAAATTGTTCGAGTGAGTGACGCGATGCACCTTGTTGAGATTGAAATAATGACAGGTTAGGCTTTGTTTTGGCACGGAGGGTTGATCGATACTTTACCACAAGGGTGGTTAAAAACTGTGTAAAAAATAGTTGAGTAAGATTTTTCCACAAGTAATGTACCGCCCCACTCTCACTCTATTTAGTTACGGCCACAATAGACTAAAGAAAGAGAGGGGTGGTAGCTAAAGGAACTAAGTATATGAAAAAGTAAAACATTTGCAGATTAATGAAGTATTCGAATTTTATTCAAATTAACAAACAGTGTTAAAATAACAGGTTGCGTGGTCTTACAGGTCTTACTGAAGTGTAAACTTGTCTAGAAGAGACCAATGAAATAAACAAAATAGTTGCTATTATTTAAAGAAACTTTTCTAAATGGTATAAAAGCTTCTAATTCACCACAGTGAATTAAAATCAAATTAAATCAAAAGGATTAAAAGTTTAAATAACTAAATAATACAAAAATTGCAAAGAGCTTAATGAACCTCTTTTAAATGGTTTAATACGCGGAAGATTCACACCAGTGAATAAACTAAATAATTTTAAATTTAGGGAATACATTTAAATTTCGCATCAGATATTTACTCAAAATTTTAACCCCTAATATATATATATAGGATCACAAAGAGCTAAATGAGCTTCTTTTAAATGGTTCCCAATGCGTCAGATTCACACCAGTGAATACAGACAAAAGAGTTTTAAATTTATGGAACAAATTTAAATATCGCATCAGATATCTACGTTACGTTTTAACTTGTAAAAAACTATACAATATCACAAAGAGCTTAATGAGCCTCTTTTAAATGGTTCACAACGCGTCAGATTCACACCAGTGAATACAGACAAAAGAGTATTAAATGTATGGAATACATTTAAATTTGGCACCAAATATTTATGTTAAAAGCACAAAGGTTTGACTTCCCGACTAAACTCAAACCTTCGCGAGACAATTACTTTCGTCACTTTTAAAGATTTAAACAAAATTCCCACTATAAATATTTATTGCAAAACTAGAAAAAGTTACTTTACAGAACTTGTAATTTTGCCTAAATGAATCTGCTAATATTAAAGTCAAAACCACATTAATCTACAATAATAAGTTACTTTAACATTAACTTCAAAGCAAAAAAAGTCTTCAAAATAACCAACAAAAAAAACACTATTAATTTAAAGAATTTAAACAACTTAAACTACTGATAACCACAAAAGCAAACATTTAATATTCAACCTAAATATTGCAATACATAAAAATAACCAAAAAATGTGGCTCTCTCTTCAAACCAAGTTAATACAAAGTTACTAGCGCCCAAGCGGCAACAGGAAGCTTCAAGTGCTTCATAACAGAATTAAAGTGTTTAGCAAAATATTACTGATGCCTACCTACACTGACAGATTTCCATAACAAACTAAACCAAAGTATTTTAAGAAATTCAAAACTATCACAGCAATTTATATTTTACAGATTTAAACAAAGTTATTATTAGCCATCCTGGCTAGATAACGTCCTAGTCCTGGATAGGACTTCTCGTGGAAGTGGCCAAAGTAATAGTGTTCGATATTGTCTGTGGTCCCTCGTTATATAGGTCTAGTTGCAGGGTGGGAAGGTGGGAGTCCTATGTTATTACGTCATCTGAAAACATCTGGTGGAAAGAATTCGTTGTATTCATCACGTAGGCTGGGTTCTTGTTGTCTTGAACATCTGCCGCTGCTTTTGACTCACAAGACGAGCAGGTGTAAATCTATGCTTGTTAGGTCACGTATTCCAATCCAGGTGTCCAACATATTAGTGGTCTTCTAATAGTACAGTACTGGCCAATCAGAGCACTGCTGGCTTTCTCCGTTGGAACATCAGGGTGTCGCACAATTGAAGCGTGTTTTAGACTTCTCTTCATTCTAGCATTCGTGGCAAGCAGTTTGGACTTGTACGTCGGTCTACACCAGGCCGATATACACTTGAGTAGAAACCTATGTATGACACAGTAAGATCGTGCTGTTTAATAATGCTGGAAGTCTATGAGTATAAGATTATTTGGGGTAGTATTTTAAACTAGCTGGTTCTATTGGTATTTCTATTGCAGGATGTCTATGAGTATTAGCTTGTTTTGGGGCGGGTAGTAACATTGTCATATTAGCAGTCCACGCCAATGTTGCAGTAACACGAACCCGGTGTGTTTAGTTGTGAAGTAGATTTAGGCTGCAAATGATTGCACGTCTAATAAGGAAAGACCCGTTACCTAGTTTTCTGTCTTGTAATTACTTAACGTGTGTTGATAACAATAAAATCTAATACACAAAAGAAAAGGGTTTTATTGGTTAAAAGGAACTTATGTTGTCTAAAGTAGTATTTCTAACAAAGTAGTTCTAATGGTTTTACCGTACCTTATATTGTCTAAATTAGTACTTCTTACAAAGTAGTACTAATGAATGGTTTTACTGTACCTTATGTTGTCTAAAGTAGTACTTCTAACAAAGTAGTACTAATGGTTTTACCGTACCTTATATTGTCTAAATTAGTACTTCTAACAATTAATGGTATACACTACAAAGTACAAATTTCACTTGAGTTACGATAGTCTCGTATTCAGTGTGTGATTTATTTTACTTGTATTTAACTAAACATAATTGCACAGTCCATGACTAGCTTTCATTGCTCTTTTTTTATCCCCCTTTATCACATCTCGCAGCGTCTAAAAGAAAAGACTCGTTGACGGGTGACCTACAACCTGCCATTGCTTTCCTTGTTCCCTCTCACTCAACGAGTCCTCTTCCACTAATCTACTTCTTCTCATAACCAGAAGATCATAACCATCATCCACCTTCTAACCAATAAACCCTTTTGGCGGGCTGGGAGGCACACACTAAAGATTATCCCAACCCTCCTTAAAGCCATCTTGTGTGTGGACTTTGCGATATTCCATTTAGTGTGACATGTTGCATATATGCCCTTTAGTGTGAAAAGTTGCATATATGCCCTTATTCTCCTGGCGCTCCTTTTGAATTACACGCCAGGCTAATTATTTAACGCCATTAAAGACAATCTCTGGCAATGTGCCTCACTTGGTAGTATTCCTTTACTGATTTTTTAAAATTATCTTTTAATACTTATGAATTTTGGTCTTGAGGATCGATATGTTGTGTAAATGTATTATTGTATGGTCCGTTCACGATATCTTCGCCTCATCTGACATTATTGTAAAGTACTAAAGGTGTCTCTAGAATTATATACCTCTCGAATATTTATTTTCACTTTAAAAATGAATGTGATATTACGTTATTTATTAAATTGAAAAAGGAAATTTAAAACGTGTTTGATTATGGTAGTCATGATAATTTTAGCAAAGGCTCCAAGTTAGCGTGAGCAAACTATATATATTATTACTATTGTTGTTATTATTAGGGTTTATAGTTCCGCCGACACTTTGAGTTCATTAGGGCCTTAAACAATATAAAAACATAAGTAAACTCCCCATAGGGGAGAGACATAATAACCAATTCACCTGTCTGATTGGGCAGGTGAAAGGACAACATAAAACAAAATCATATATATATAAAAATTTGAATGAATTGTAAAAATAAATCTCAATCTGAGATATAGTCATATAGGTTGAAAGTACAAATTGAGTGATACACCTGCTAAAAAAAAAAGGGGGGGAGGAATCCACTACATTAAAAAAAGAACAAACATATTAAAATAGGAAATGTTATAAAGACAATAAAAATATAAAAGTATATTAAAAGTGCCAAAAAGACAAAACAACATATAAAAAAGTACACTAAAAAATGTTTAAAAAAATCTCAATATGAGACAAACCAAATGAGCCACTTTATAAAAGTGAGGTGACCTGACGGTCTAGGGGTAAGGTGTCTGACTTCTGTGTTTGGGGTCCGGGGTTCAATCTTCTGTACTGGCACAGATTTATCTGATTGACAAACCCTTGTTTCATCTCTGACAAGACTTGTATTAATCACAACTTGTGAATGTGGGGAATGCCAGGCCTCCACCGTGGTTTGGATTACATGTTAAACTGTAGGTCCTCCATTTCATATCACAATCACCCTACCATTACACGTTAGCGTAAGTGCGTATAACCCAAACGGGTAGTAAGGCGTGGTGCTAATAATAATAATAATAATATAAAAATGACTCAAATGGCATTTAAAAGATTCGCCTTGTGTATAAAACGGAGTAAGCAATTAACTCCCTCAACGCTATCGCGTAATAAGATACGTAGGTCACATTTAAAATTAAGAGTCAGGTAAATAGGGGCATACTTGCAACACTCCACCAAACTGTGGTACACACTAAGAGGGGCATCGCAAAACTCACACACTGGAGGCGAATCCCTTCACAATAAAAACCCATGGGTCAATGATGTGTGTCCGACGTGGAGTCTCGTCACGATGACCTCCTCTCTTCTAGACTTCCGTATAGAAGAGGGCCACCGCGACACACCATCCCTGATGGACCGCAGCTTGTTCTGAGCAGGGGTCGAAACCCACTGCTCGTGCCAGGTGCGTAAGACCCCACGCCGAACATAGCCACTTTAGATATAAAAACATGATACCCAGACTCGCCTCAGGAGGGAGATGACTGCCTCCTTGGCCGCCTGGTCCGCCAGTTCATTTCCTGAAAGGCCGGCGTGACCAGGAATCCAGCAAAAAGCGAGCCGGGTACTTAATGAATCAATTTTAAAAACTTGCTCATGTATCATCTGCACGAGAGGATTCCAGGAGTAGAGAGTGGACAATTTCAACAGAGCACTCATGGAATCCGTGCAGATGAGAACAGAACGGTGACTATTTCGGTATACAAAACATAAGGATTTAAAAATGGCGTATAATTCAGCCGTAAAAACACTGGTTTCTTGAGGTAAACCAAATTTAAAATTGGATCCTTTCATAATGAAAGCACATCCCATGGAAGGTCCAGATGTTACACCCTCTCTACGTCTCACAATACTACCCCAACCATTAAAAGCTAATAAAAGGGAGAGGATGTAAATTAACATACAAGAAAAATGGAAATTATAAAAATATGTAAATTCAACAAAGAGTAATTTATTCAATTAAATGACAATAGCGCAGAAGACAATAAATGGTCTCATTATATCATAATGAGTTCTGTTGGAAATTATACTCGAAGTAAACAACTTTACATAATTCAAGTTGCGCAAGTATTTTAACAAAAGGAAACATGATATCCATCACCATATTGATAGACCAGTCTATATGAGACAATACTACAGCGTATTTATTTATATGCGATACAAAAATTATTAGGGCCTAATGGGCACCTTGATATGGTTCCAAAGGTTTCGTTATTCACAGAAAACGATATCTTAAATAAACAAAACTTTAGCTGTTCAAAAAGAACTTACGTTACAAAAGATTAAAGTTATCCTAATTCAAATTCCAAAAAAAAATAGTTACATCACGTTACGTTAATTCAAACCATAAATTCAAATATGAAAAGTTACTTTAAAAAAAACGGGAATACTCCACAATTCCAAACAAATAAATATTAACATGTCAACTTCTAATTAGCACGTAACTGAAAATATTTACGAGAATAAATATAAAGGTACAAGTCCAACGCCCGAGCGGCGACATTTTTAAGATAGAGTATTTTAATTTAAATTAACGATTAAATTTTAAATATGTTAAATTTTGAAACAGAATATTTTATGTAAAAAGTTTATAGTTAATAAGAAGTTAGAGTTCATGACTCCACTCGTCTAAGCGACGATATTGATACATTTTACAAGTATTTCTCCAGCCATTGCCCAGCTCCATGACAATGATCTGTCGTTGATCGTTGATCGTAGAATAGTCAACTATTGCATGCTTGCATAGCCATTATATAGGGATTTCGTTGTTATGGTGGGGATACACAAACACACGCGGTGACGTCACGATGCCTGCAAAAAGTCACGTAGAACATTGTTGATGTTTTTGATAGTTGTTCCATCGGACAATCAGCAACCTTTCCAATCACCCGATGTTTTGAAGGAGGTTCTTCTTCCCTCCGTCAGAGGTCAGCTACGTAAGTATCCTCTAGCAGGCGTTGTAAGTTCACCCCTCATTACTTGCTAGTCCATTTTGAGTGTCGGACCTCTCTTGCCCCAGTCGCCGGTCTTGGATTCCCCATGCGTCGTTCAGTCTAGCAGGATTCTATTGAAAGCAGATTCATATNCATGGTTATATTATGTCTTCTTAGCCTACAAGAACTACAACAGCGAACAATACTATTGTAGGGATCCTAAATTTAATTGAATTTATAGGAGCGGGTAGTATGAATTGATGCGATACATCCATTTACGTAGTGGGCGTGGTCCAATTGGAACATTATACATCGTAATGTTACACAGATTTAGAGCCATCAGTGAATATTCACTTGGATCCCCGAAAGCGACTGGAAAGAAGCTCGTTAAAGGTCCTCTCATATAGTAATAGGTGGAGTGGTCGCGTTAGTGAACTTGGTAGGATGAAAATGGCAATGAGGTAGGCTATCTTCCATATTTTAATATTGCATATAATTTTTTATCTTATGTCTCCACCTATTTATTCTAACAGGTGGATTGTATATTTTGTTCCTCCCCTACGGGGATTTTACTATGTTTTTATATTTCTAAAGGCCCTAATAACCTCACTGTGTTGACGGGCCTCAAAACAATAATAATAATTCAAATGTTTGACCAAAGATAACAACTGCAACCTTGTTAGTGGTAGGAGCATTAAAGCGGCCTCAATGTTCAAGTATTTTGTCTACGTGTCTCACAACTTCCAACTGTTGGGTTTCAGCAGAAGCACTTTCAATCAGTTTTCAACTCTAACGCATGGGTTGTGGGTATGTAACAATCTCTGCAAGGAAAGCACTAAGGCATTCTATTATGGCACATCTTTTATCTGCCTTCTTGTTATCGTTACCTATGAAGCATATTTTCAGGAATTTATTATCCTCGTTGTAGGCGGGCAGAAAACTCCCTATCAAGTGATACACCTTAAAAGTACGCATACATTTTCCGACAAAGGTCTGTTTGGCACCAAAGGACGTAATTTAGAATGCACTATTGTATTTCTTTAAGGGGAATGGACCATTGTAAAAAATGGTAATTCGCTCAAATGGCTTAATTTTTGGAAATATGTTAGAAGTGAGTTCATACTCCTCGCTAATACAGTTTTCCAGCCTGATATAAGCTCATGCGAGGAAGCAGACCTATCAGTTGAGTAAAGGGAACCGTTGCGATAGGTCTATGTAGCTTTTTCTTCCATCATAGTTTCATTATCACGCGTATGGTTATTGTTGGTTGAGGGGAAAGAAGGGGGAGTGGCTCTTTCACTTATTCTTCGTCTCCTTTCATGACAGTTTCCTCGGGTGCACCGATTTGAGCATAATACATCATAACTTCCGCGATCAAATATTATAACACCCTAAAACTTAACTCACAGTTTCTTCGCAACTATTTTGACTTTCACTGCCCTTTTTTTTAATAAGTTTTCTTTGTAAGAAAACTATAATACAATTTTGCAGACATAGTTTCACACTCTGAAATATTTTTTTCCTAATTGACATAGATAGGTACTGTAAGTTTACGAAATAATCATCATGAACTTAAGTTTATTTTGAGATAAGACTCAGGCCTCTTAACACCAATAGTTTTCACAGTAGGATTTGTTTAGTTTCGAGTTATTTGCGCTGCCAGGTTTTTGTCACACCGATTGTTGTCAGAAAGACTGTCACTAAGTTTCATTTTATTTTTATTTATTTTATTTTATTTATTATAAATATATTTGTATCTATTGTCCATTTTGCGAACACATCCCAATTAAATCATCAGTCTATTAATACAACATTCAGTAACGTCGTCTATAAGGTGAACAAGTAAACGCTTTTATTGATTCTAATCGTAAATAAATTTATAATTAGGACGTATTGATAAAAATAAGAATTAAATAGGGTCTAGATAAGATCATATCTTTTTGGATTGTTGGAGTTTTCGTAATGTTTCTACCCTCAAAATTTGTGAGCTTACATTTGGACTAATATATTATATTTAGTTTAGCTAGCTTTGAGTCACTTTGTATTGTAGTGTTAGCGTTTAATTTACAAAACATTAGAATGGCTATATGGTGCCAATAATGACGCATATTATTAAAATATTTGCACTAGACCTTGCCGGCAGTGTGGGGGACGTGTGGGTGAAGGATTAAATGCCCTTCCGTTGGAGGATTTGTCTTTCATGTTTAATAATTTAATCCCTGATTAATTTATTTTCATCGTTTTTATTTTTTGCCCTTACCAAGAATGATAATGTATTCCCGGTATTTTGGTTTTCTCTCATTGGTTGCAAGTTATTTTTACTATGGTGTGTATCACAGTAATGGTCCATTGTGTGTAGTAATAATAATAATAAGTAATATAAACTACTTTTATATTTGTTCAACCTCACACTAACTTTTTGGCACTTTTTTACATCGCATACCACATGTCTAGGATCCACTATTTCAGGGAGAATGCATTCTATATACAATCTTTTTAGATTTGGAAAAATTTTCTTTATCCAAAAGTTTTAATCCCGTTCCACCTTGACGTACTCAACATCAAAGTCACAAAATATGATTAAAATACAAACTTTCCTTTGTGTTATGTTTAGCTGTCCTTGTATTTGATAAAAAATAGGGGGGTATTTATTTCAGAATTGGGTTGTTTTCATCGTTAACACGCAGACCGACATTCTTCACTTTACAATCGTCACGAATACAGTATATATTTGGTTTGTCTAGCTTCAGTTTGTTGAGGGAAGGTAGACATTTCACTTCAATTATAGTGTCGTCCCCCACCAATCCATCAGGACTGGCTCCCAGATAAGGAAAACTAGTATCTACAATTAGACCACATCGAACAGCATTTTCTTTGAATTTGTCCTCATACTTTATCTAATAGCAGTGGATTCATTTATTATTCCATATTTGATCATATCTGTGCTAACCTCTTTTGGGTTTACGATTCCAGCCACAGTGTTGTGACAGGCTGTGTCTTCTCTCATTTTGCAAACATTGATGCAGTTAGTCTATTAAGCCTTGCTTCCTTCCATGCGGTATTACCGCTCCTGCCTAATATCCTGCGTTCAAGTTCATTACAAATATTCTCTGTTGCACCTTCCTTTCCTAGTCTGGACAAAATCTCTTTTTTCTCTGCCATTTGTTCTTCACTGATGTCTGGTTGTTCATCTCATGGACTGTAGTCGGTATCAGTCCCAGCTCGTTGTTTTTTGTTTGGCTTAGGTGTCCTAAATTGTAGGTGTTTTGATGCTTTTCTTTTTTCGGTGACTTTGTACAGCTAATGATCTTATTGCAAATATATTTTTGGTTATATGACCAGGGCTATGCCCAATCAATCTTTTTAGTGGTGAAGCATGCCAGTTTGGACCTCTAGTATGAGAAAGACCAGCAGCTAAGCAACATCTCTTGTTTCGTCCACTTTTGCTGACATCCGTTCGTTTACCACCTGAAAACTTTGAAACGAGACTCATATATCGTTCGGCCTGGTTAGTGGTGGGATTTCCCACAAGCTTATCTCCTTTGATGACTAGGGGGTCAAGTACCTTCATGATGGCAGACCACGCACAAGTTGGATACACCATTGGTACCTTGTTGATGAGTAGAGGTTCAAGTACCTTCATGATGGCAGACCACATACAAGTTGGAGACACCATTGGTACCTTGTTGATGAGTAGAGGTTCAATGATGGCAGACCACACAGAAGTAGGAGACATCATTGGTACCTTGTTGATGAGTAGAGGTTCAAGTACCTTCATGATGGCAGACCACACGGCAGTAGGAGACATCATTGGTACCCTGTTGACGAGTAGAGGTTCAAGTACCTTCATGATGGCAGACCACACAGAAGTAGGAGACACCATTGGATACCTTGTTGATGAGTAGAGGTTCAAGTACCTTCATGATGGCAGACCACACACAAGTTGGAGACATCATTGGTACCTTGTTGATGAGTAGAGGTTTAAGTACCTTCATGATGGCAGACCACACAGAAGTTGGAGACATCATTGGTACCTTGTTGATGAGTAGAGGTTCAAGTACCTTCATGATGGCAAACCACGCAGAAGTTGGAGACATCATTGGTACCTTGTTGATGAGTAGAGGTTCAAGTACCTTCATGATGGCAGACCACACAGAAGTTGGAGACATCATTGGTACCCTGTTGACGAGTAGAGGTTCAAGTACCTTCATGATGGCAGACCACACAGAAGTAGGAGACACCATTGGTACCTTGTTGATGAGTAGAGGTTCAAGTGCCTTCATGATGGCAGCCCACGCAGAAGTTGGAGACATCATTGGTACCTTGTTGATTTCTCCTCCTTCCTTTCGCTTGCAGTAGGTACCCAAAACATGATACGGACCCTTACGTAGGTCATCACGTAAAACATCACTGTTACTCACATTGTCACCAGCATCAGTGATGGCAGTTCGAGCACGTTTTGTTAATAGTGGGATTAGTTGAGACAGTTCCTTACGAGCTGTGATATCATGAACTGTGTCCTTTATGAGCTTATGTAATTTGTGTGTGTTGTTCCTGACCACATGATTAGCACATTTCAATTTTATTACCTGTCTTCCATAGGCTATATTACGCTGAATTTTTGCATAAGTACTAGAGTCACCATCTCTGACAATGTACTTATAACGCAAATTATGTATCCTCTCACTCTCTCTGAAACCCTGTATGAGAATAGCTTGTGCCATTCCAGTGGAATTGCCCTGGTAATTATTGTAGCACTTGTGCTCCTTTAAGTCTTTTCCTGTTTCAATGTGGCTACACACATAACATTATTTGTTTTTTACTTCAATTTACAGCAATCCATTAGTTGCATCACCTATTATACACGCCTGTAACAAAATATAGTTTTGTAATAGTATAAAAATTCTATGTGTTTTTTTAGTTAATTGTATTCGCACAAACTTAATTTAAAAAGTGTTTAATAATGCTAATATTAAGTGGGTTTAAAATGATTCTGGTCATGCACTGAGAAGATACTTCATGTTTGAGGAGTCTCCAAGAGACTGCATATTACACATGGATGAATTAGGACCTATTACACGACCATGGATCTAACGGGGTAGTTGTAGCATTTTAATTTAACTCCTGACGACGCATTATATACATGCCCGTATGGACGTGTACACCAGCCACCATTTTAGTATACTGTGATATAGGGGAATTCATCGGCATCTACATGCCCCTTTTCCAACGCTACGCGTTCTCGAACATCATTTTGGGCCATACATTCTTCTAACTTTTCTTCCCATAACTATAATTATAATAAATTATATGTAAAAAGGTTTTTAATGCACCTATACTAAACTCAACAACTTGTAAAAACAACATGCTTGTATAAATAAAAATAACTTACCACTTCAATACGTTGTTAATGACACCTCAATTTATTTTGGTACAAGATGGGCAATGGGTGTTAAGCTGACTTAGCATATCGATGGTGTTTTGGCAAAAGGTCTTAACCCACATTGGCATAATTTTACAGGAGAGGCGAATCAAGTTTTTCACTACTTTAATTTAATCACCGTATTTTCGTGCGTGATTTTGTATTCCCTCTGTTTGGTCAAAATTATGTACTGGAATCTCAATTTTCCAAAAACATACACTCAATATAGATATATAAATAATATAATTCTGTAAAAACATACAAATAATGTTTATTGGTGGTTCACGACCTTTAGCCATATCATGTTTCATTTTTTGTAAAGGAACACTCGCATGAACAATATTTATCATAAAAATATTAAATCGTGTCTGATCTCCAAGTGATCGCTGTCCGAATTTCCCTTGATATGGAAGTGACAGTGTGCTGCATCTACCTCCCACCAGGTAAACGTGTTTCAAAGAAGTTTCAAGAGGCCCCTTTTTATACAATTTCCCGCCCCATATAGTATCTTGGGAGATTTTAACGCTCAACCTAGTGTGGGGATCAACTTTTATTGATTCTCTTGAGAGAATGTTACTGGATAGTCTTTTCCGGGGTAACCTGGTTCTACTAACCACCGGGACCCAGACGCACTTTTACACTTATAATGGTATAGGTTCTGCCATCGACCTAACTTTCTGTAGGCCCAAGATTAATGCTCACTTCCTTTGGGAGGTTCACCAGGACCTATGTGGCAAAGATTATTTCCTCATTCTGCTTTCACCTTTTCAAGATCATCCCGGTATAGCATGGGTGCCACAATGAGTTCTTAAAAGTGCTGACTGGGAAGAATTTCGTGAGCGCCCCGTTATTATTAAACCCTATTCTCCTGACATAAATGTTAAGGTGGAACATTTTATCTCGACGGTCATCGCGGCGGCTTTCATACCTAAATCCGCGCCACCATCCTTTCCCTGGTGGAACGTGCCATGTCATTTGGTTATTTCTGACCATCGAAGGGACCTACGTCTCTTTAATCGACGTTCTACTTTGAAGAATCTAGAGTCATTCCGGATTCTACGTGTTCGAGGTTGCCGTGTCATTCGAGAAAGCAGAAGAAAGTCTTGGAGACAGTTTATTTCTACCCTTACAATTTTCACTCCCACAACTAATATTTGTTCTTAAATAACGTAGTAGCAAAAATTCAATTAATAATTTACCTGTCTAACGGTTCGCTTGTCTACTCCCCTGTGGAGGTCATCAATGTATTGGGCTCGATGTTCGCCGCAATCTCTAGCACTGCGAGGTACTCAAACAAGTTCGAAGTACATAAACGGAACATCGAGCCCCATACTATTGATGTTGGTCAATATTTAAGGGAGGAGTATAACTTCTCTTTTATTATTGATGAACTGACATATGTCCTGTCCTAGGCGGGCAGTACGGCTTCCGGTCCGACGACATTCACCATGATACGCTGTGCCAGCTGCCCCCTGCCGGACAAGAATATCTTCTGGACCTCCTCTACAATAGTAATTGGGAATCTCATCAGTTCCCATCACTATGGAGGCACGCAACCATTATCCCTATATGTAAAAGTGGCGAAAATAAATTGAAGCCAACTAGTTATAGACCGATAGCCTTAACTAGCTGTGTATGCAAAAAATTGAAAAAAAATTAATAAACGATTCATATGGTATTTAGAATCCCGCAATCTGCTTTTTAATATTCATGTGGTTTTTGCCGTAACCAATCCACGGCGGATCACCGTGTCCGTCTCGATACGGTTGTTTATGACGCCTTTCTCTATAAGCAGCATCTTCTGGTTGTTTTCTTCAATCTGGAGAAAGCGTATGACACCACCTTGCGGTACGGTGTATTGAAAACCCTTTTTAATTGGAGGTTCTGAGGCAACCTTGTTGTTTTTATTTCTAATTTTATGTCGGATAG